>APFE030146361.1:58318-69832 GCA_000404065.3 Pinus taeda
TTTAAATTTTATATGTATTTATATATGTATATGTAATTAATTTGATAGATATTTATGAGGTGTAGATTAATTAGATTGTGTGGGCTTTAGTTCTTATTAAATACTAGTTCAAATTTTATGGGGAGAAGTTGATCTTGAGAACCACTTGCAAGAGATAAAAATGTCTCAATTAGTAATATTGATGGTGCATTTATATCTATTTGGAAAAATAAATTCATTATGCATATGTTGTTTTATATTGAAAAATATTTAACAAACACTGATTTTATATTTAACAATTAAGTTAGTGAGAGCTAGATTTTCATGTATGGCATCTTCAGTCTTTGTAGAATAGAAACTACATGTAATTTTTCACACACACACACACACACACACACACACACATATATATATATATACCCACTTGTAAGTGAGAGAGATATTACTCACAACTCAAAAAGAGTTTTTAAAAAACAATTGACTCATTGATTGGCTATAAGTAAGATTTGAGCTTAGTGGAGAGGATAAGAATTTGTCTTTTGAAACCAAATTGAATATAAAAATAAATTATATATATATATATATAAATATATATATATATTATATTTTTCAACTTTTACAATGTACAAAATTTCATGTAACCATCTCTCTTCATGACCACATTTGAGTAATAGTAAAAAAATTCCACTTCTCTGTAGACTTGATTTTTTGGGTTTCTATACTCATTTCAATTCAAATTAAATCACATTATGTGGGTCAGTGTTTACGCACAACTCCCTTGTCATGCTTACATTGGGATTTGAGGTATTACTTCAATAACACAAAGTTGTGACTCCTCCCTTTGAATGATTGATCCAAAGAACTCTTTTGAAAGTTCCTTTGGATAGAAAGGAAATAGGTCATTGGGTTTTTTTTAAAGATCACTAATTGGGCACTTTCGAAATATTTGCCTAATGGAAGGAAATATGTCATTGAACTATTTTAAAATATCTCCTGTAAGGATATTTGAAAGATCAACCCAATGTAAGGAACGCTAGAGGAATTTTGAGGTCTAAAATGGGCCTTCTAAAGAAATTATAAAATAATAGTAGAATTAATAAAATAATATTAGATTACATCATCAAATATTAGAGACGCAAAAGAAAAAAACTATTTTTTCAACTCGTATTTTCGACTTATTTCCCTAGGGGTTTACTCAAATTTTGAGGAAAAACAATCGTTGGATGCATAATTTGATTCCTCATTCAAGGAGTACCCATGTTCCATACTTTCAATAGACCCTGCTACACAGAAAATCAGAAATACATTAAAAACGTGATTGCAATCACGATTGTTCATGTATTTCTCATTTTTTGTGTAGCAAGGTCCATCAAAAGTATGCAACTTGGGTACTCCTTGGATGAGGAATTAAATTTTGCATCCAACGATTACTCCTGCTCAAAATTTGAGAAAAACCTTAGGGAGATAAGTTGAAAATACGAGTTGAAAAAAATAGTTTTATTATTTTTTAATCTTTTTATTTTTTACTCCAAAATGGTGAATCATCCCTCATGGTTGACATCATTATATTGAGTCCTATTGGTTGTTATAAAGTTTATTTTGGTTGTACATTTTTTTTAGGAGGTCCATTTTAGACCTCAAAATTCCCTTAATGAAAGGTCACTAGGTCATTTGAAAGATTGTCCATCAAACACTTTCGAATGAGATGTGAAGAAAAGGACCATGAGGCCATTTTGAAAAATCATCCATTGGGCATTTTCTAAAGGTCTACAAAATGCAACGAAATAAACCATCACACTATTTCAAAAGATCATGTATTAGGTGCTTTATAAATATCATCATGATGGAGGAAATGGACCACCAAGCCATTTTGAAAGATCCCTCGTTAGATGCTTTCAAAATCTCCCCTTGACACAAGGAAATACGTCATTTGGTTGTTTTGAAATATTGCTCATTAAATGCTTTTGAAAACTTGGCCCTCTATATTGAGCCTCTTTGAAGATGTGATAATGCCATTTTGAAAGACGGAACAAGCCATCAAGCCTAATTTGAAAAATCATATCACCTGATTTCAATGTATCACTCAATTGGATTAAATAAGGTAATAGGCTCCTAAAAAACAAAGGTCATTGGCCTTATTTGAAGTGAGTACTTTGAATTTCAATATAAAGAGGCTTATACTGCTTATTTGAAGAACACCTTCAACGGAAACAAAATGACCCCAAAGTTGGTGAAAAGGCTTTAGACAATATTCAGAATTAAAAAGTTTGAAGGAATATTCAATGTAATGTGCTCCATATTGGAATTTGACATGTAACCATGCATATAAGCACAAATGATTTGAATTGGATATGGCCATAACCATAGGACTTCCAATGTGTACCTTATATCTAGAACAAATAAACTATAAGACAACTTCAAATATAAAAAAACATGCAATGACTTCATGGGGGACCTGACGGGCCTTCGAAGTCTTGGCTTGGGCATGTCATCCACTTTGTAGACGATCCCAAACTTATTCTAGAACTTGACAGGCCTCCAATGTCTCCAATGTCTTCAACATCTTGACTTGGGCATGTGCTCCACTCTATAGACAATCCCATACAGTCTAGATCCTGACATGCCTCTAACATCTTCAATTGGGTTGGTGCTCCACTTTGAAAATTCTCCTAGAATTCTCCTAGATCCTAACATGCCTCTAAACACTTGAATTGGATGGGAACTCCACTTTGTAGATGTAACAGTTCTGGTGAAAATTTCATGTAATAAAAGTTAATAAAGGAAAAAATACTAAACATGGTTGATGGGACACTTATTCCAAGTTGAATGTTGGGCAAGGCATCCTAGTGGATGTTCATTTGATTGTTTATGGCTAAGGAAATTGGCAAAGGAAATGGCTAAGGATTTGGAAAGGGAAAATGGAATTTTTGGCACATTTATTTATGAAAATAATGGAAATTAGGAGAAAAGGGAGGTGAAAGGTCACATGTTGCATGTGAGGAGGAAATTGAAAGAAAATAATGGAAAATGAAGAAAATAAAGGCCTCATTCATAAAAAGGCTTATGAGAATCAGCTGGTAACTTTTTGTCAGTTGAGTTTTGGAGCTCTCTCATTATTCTCTCTCTCTCTCTCTCTCTCTCTCTCTCTCTCACTCTTGGACACTTAGAGTTTTCTTGGAGCAATTTTGGCATTGGAGCAAGAAAGGAAAAGAAGGCAAGAGGAAGCAAAGATTAAGCAGGGAAAGGCAAGATCAAGCAACTACAACAATATTCATTACAGGTATCGACTTGCATGTGTATTTTTCTTGCTAGAATTGGCATGCATGACATTGCATGTGGTTCTTTTCTATCATGGCATGGATTTTGTCAGGTGTAACAATGTTTTTCAGCCTAGCCTTGCCATTTCCGAATAGCCATGGTGTGATGGGGTTCTCATGTTTTGGTTGAGCTGGATTACTGGATGGATTCGAAGTTGAGTGGGGTGGATCTCTAAATGATAGAGCACATGACCTAGTGTTCCTTGAACCAGACTGTGGATCACGGTAAATCCATTGGCCTAGTGACCCCTGAGCCAGACTGTGGGTTGCGATAAAGCCAGGATTATGTTGCCTCGGTGGGTCTAGGAATCCTTTCCGGTGAATGGTAGGGTATACGGTAAAGCAAATAGGTGGTTTTCTCTCTGTTGGGCCTAGTAATCCTAGGTTTGGGATATGTGGTAAAGCCTAGAGAGTGGGTCTCGGTTTAGGGGCTAGAAATCTGGGTTTGGATTGTGGTAAAGCTTGGGAGGCTAGGAGACAGGAAAATTGCTCACGGTGTATGTGGATATATTTGATGGCATCCATGCTTGTTTGGCCTAGTGACCAAGTGGAGTTCACAGTAAAGCCTATTATGATGTGTTCATTGTGCTGGCCTAGTGATACAAAATGCATTACAGTAAAGCCTGGTTTCTATTGATAAGGGTGAGGTGGTTTAGCCTCAGTATGACCTGGTTGGTTATTTTAGTTTGATTCCCATATTCATGCTTGGAATATGGTACAGGGGTGAATGGTTGAAGAGAAATTTGGCTCAACCATTCTATGGTCAGGTGGATCGTGGTAGTCCCATATTCAGTTGGTTTATTGCATTCATTAATGAGAAATTCATTCCCTTGATTTTCATGTGTAAATGTACTGATGTATATGTGGACTCTATGGTTGATATGTTTATGATATTTTTGTCCCTATTATGTTGGGTATATGTATGTTTTATGACAACAACTATGTATGGCTCTCAACATGCTTTTACTTATAAATGAATGGATAATGTATCTAAGGCCTAATAGATGATAATTCAAAAAATGACATGAGGGAACAATGGTTCATAGCTATTCTCAGATAAGTATGAGATCCATACACTTAATTCTATTGTTTACACTTGTAGGTTACATGTTGATGATATGTTTGGTGAAATTCTTGTCATAGCTAATAGGGGTCTGGTTAAGGTCTTGTTAAACTTATTTCTTTGGCATCATTTTTTTCCTATACTTTTAATGATTTTAAGCTATCACTCCATTTTGGGTAGTGACGTGGGCTCTGGGCCTGAAAAAGTGGCTTAAATCCCATGCTTGCTAGCACAAAACTGACAATTTTAGTCTCTAGTCGCTGGCAGGCAAGCCTGCGTGAGTGACTTTGGGTTTCTCAACACTCTTTTTCCCATAGCATGGGAGCGACTAAGGCCTAAGATGTCCATAACAGTAGTGGGACCCAGTGATAACTTGTCTGAGTGGATGACTTGTCTCATGAGGATTCTAAAACTGATGTTGGATGACTATGTGTGATGTTTTCGTTGATTCCACTTCCTTAAGGTCACATAGGAGGTCGAATCCAATCATAGTAGCCTCTCGTCTCATGTTTACTCCAATTGGCTAGTTACTTGGGTAAATGTGGGAGGAGGGTGTTACAGAGTGGTATCGGAGCATGGTTCACCCCTTAGACTGGATAAGCGGTGTGCGTTGGTCATGTGTGCATGCCAATTGCATGTGTGTCTCTTACACTTACATTCCATGTTCTTGTTATATTTTCTTGATGATTGATTATGGTCAAAGTAAGGTTGTCATGGAGAATTTGATGATTTATTTTGTGGAATGCATCGTCATGAGTATATGAATGGTTACATATTGTTAGATGTCGCTTACATGTTGATTGTATGTCACCTACTTTTATCCTTGTATGTCAGGTGCATTCTTGAATGTTTTGATTACATGTGTCAGCCTTGTAGGTTGATTACAAGAATTGATCGCTTATGCTCCACTACATGGATTATGCAGATGTGTGGTTGATTATGCATTGCTTATGCATGTTGATGGTTGCATGTGGAAATGTGTACAATGGAGTAATGGTTGTTGTCATGCATGAGGTCATAACATGCATTGTTGATATGGTTTTCCATTGATGACTAGACCCTAGCTAGAATGATATTTATGTGTTAATGCACTTACTTGTTATACGACTATATGATGTTATGATTATGTTATACATGTATCATGCTGATTTGTTGATCTAACATATGAGGTATCCTCCCCGAATTATGCTAAGGTGTGTTGATTTATTGTGATTTGGTTTATCTGACATATTATGCATTGTACAAAAAAGATCAAATGGCTAGAAAGGTGGTAGATTGCATAGAATCTCCCTATGCATCAGATGAGCAGCGTGGTGCAGAGCACACATCTGATTTGGTAGATACATTAAGAATCTTGAAGGAAGAGATAAGGAGTTGTAAGGAAGATAATGACTAGATCATACAGGCACAAAGGAAACAAACATAGGTCAATGTTATACTTATTCAAATTTTGTCAGACTTGCAGTGATAAGGGTTACTTTAGATCATCCATGGACATGAGGATAAAAATAATGGGGAATATGGCAGTAGGTCTCCTGGTAGACAAAGGTCAGATAAATTTGATACAGTGAGAGATGGAAGATTATTGGACACTCTGGATAAAAGGGGTGATGAGTACATGTACTATTCTAGTTCTGGTTCTAATAAACATCATGTTCGTCATCACTATCATCCTTATACGAGGAATGATAAAGGATACTTACCAGATGAATTTAAGAAAGAAAAACCACCTACTTTTGATGGATATGTGAAGAAGTCAGAAGATGCAAAGGCTTGGATAATTGGGATGAACAAATTCTTTGAGTTTCATGAGTACAAAGATAACATGAAGGCTAAAGAAGCGATCTTTAGCTGGAAAGGTAAAACAAACATCTGGTGGGAAGATGTTAAGCGGGCCATAGACATCATGATAGAAGAATTGAGTTGGCGGGAGTTCAAGAGGCTTTTCAGGAAGAAGTACTTGTCAGATAGCTACTACGAAAGTAAGGCCAAAGAATTCTATGAGCTAAAGATGAGATCAGTGTCAGATGAAGAGTACACAACCAAGTTTCTGGAGCTATTGAGGTATGTATCGTATCTTACTAATTAGAAGGCTAAAGTTCAGTGATTTGTTAGTGGTTTTCCATTATCATTTAGAGATCGGATTGAGTATGATGAGCCTCGGTCACTTGAGGAATTTATTAGGAAATTGAAGCATTTCTATGAACAGTCAAATCATAAGAATGAATCTCAGCAAGGATGGAAGGGAAAAGACAAAGGTAAAGGTAAATGGTAGCCTAAGAGGACAAGGCCATCGCATGCAGATGAGAAAGAGAATGTGGCACCGAAAAATAAGTTTAATGCAACTAGACATGGACACGGGTCACAACAGCAAAAGCATATAGGTGAGGGCACGGTCGGTTGGAATATATGACATGTAGCAAGGAACAAATTAAGAGATATTGTCCACAAAATTAGGATGGTAGGCCTAAGATATACAGTGCATAGGAGGCGGAAACTGTTCGGGATGTTGGTCAGAGTATTCCACGTATCTATACAATAGTTGACAACAGGTAGGAAGAAAAATACGCATCTATCATTGAGATGGATGGTAAGATTTTTGATCAATTTATTTCTATTTTGATTGACCCTAGATCTAATTATAGCTATGTTAGTCCTGACTTAGTGCATAATTGTGGTTTGAGTAAGGACTTGCATGCAGAGTCTTGGTTAGTGCAGTTGGCTACAGGTACAAAGAAGCGAGTTCATCATTGGGTAAGAGCTTGTGCATTTTATTTGAATGGTATACCTACTGCAACACATCTAATGTATTATTGTTTGGATCATATAGTTTGTTGTTGGGAATGGATTAGTTGTATCTTCATAGAACCAAGGTAGACTGTCATGAAAAATCCATTGAGTGTGTTGATGATAATGGGGAACCAAGAGTCTTGCAGGGCAAGAAGAAAGCCACATCAGTTAGGATGGTGACAACTATGCAAGCAAAGTGTAGCCGTAGGAAAGGGTGTAAGTTATTCGCAGTGCACTTTTCTAGTGATAAGGGTAAGGAAGTTGGGGATATGGATGTGTTGAGAAAGTACCCAGTTTTACAGTAGTTCAAGGATGTATTTCCTGAGGACATTACAGAGTTGCCACTTCACAAGGAGGTATAAATTTCTATTGAGTTAGTGCCTGGGGTAGCTCTAGCATCAAAATAACCTTACAAGATGAGCACATCTAAGTTGGTTGAGTTGAAGTTGAAATTGAAGGAAATTTTGGACAAGGGATACATTAGGCCAAGTGTATCACCATGGGGCGCACCGATATTGTTTGTAAGGAAGAGATATGGTACTATCAGATTATGCATTGACTGCAGACAGTTGAAAAAAGTGACTATCAAGAGCAGGTACCCTTTGTCGAGGATTGATGACTTGTTCGATCAGCTGAAGGAAGCAACATTGTTCTCCAAGATCGTCTTGAGATCGGGATAATGTCAGGTACGCATAAAAGAGGATGACATTTACAAGACTACGTTCAGGACGCATTACAAGTCTGTTGTCATTCCATTTGTATTAACTATTGCTCTAGCACATTTATGTGCTTGATTAATAGTGTGTTGCGTCCATATTTGGATAATTATTTTATTGTGTTCATTGATGATATACTCATATATTCTAAAAATGAGGAAGAGCATGCCGAGTATTTAGCAGCAGTGTTGAGGTTGTTGAGAGAGAATAAGTTGTATGCTAAGATCAGCAAGTGCAATTTCTTTCAGACTTTGGTGCACTACTTGGGGCATGTTGTCTCCAAGGAAGGCTTTGCAGTAGATCCTAAGAAGATAAGGGCCATCATGGAGTGGGTAGCTCCTAAGAGTGTGGATGAGGTGGGATCTTTCATGGGTCTAGCAGGATATTATAGGAGGTTCATCAAGAAGTTCTCGTAGATTTCTTATGCTATCACATCATTGCAGAGAAAAGGTACGAAGTTTGAATGGATAGAGGAGTGTGAGGCTAACTTTGAGTAGCTTAAGTAGTTGTTGACACATGCACTAGTGCTACAGATTTCATATCCGGACAAAGATTTTGTGGTATGCACAGATGCTTGCTAGAGAGGACTTGGTGGATTTCTTATGTAGGATGGACAGGTGATGTGTTATGAGTACCGAAAACTAAATGAGCACGAGTAGAACTACCCAACACATGATCTTGAGTTAGTAGCGATCATACATGCATCGAATATGTAGAGGCATTATCTTCTTGGCAAGTGGTTTGTACTTATGAGTGACAAAATTGGGTTGAGGTATTTGTTTGACCAACCGAATCTGAACTCCAAGTAGGCTAGATGGTTGGCCATGATCAGTGAGCTTGATTTCGAGATTAGGTACATCAAAGGTAAAGAGACCAGGGTGGCATATGCTCTCAGCAGGTGGGTACAGGTAAATCACTTGGCAGATATGAGCTCATCTGGGACAAATCTATAGGATAGGATCTTGCAGGAAAGTCATCATGAAGTCAGGTATATGGAGATTGTGCACGGTTTGCAATAGGGTATTGGTAGAGGTACAAGTGGTAGTACAGATATAGGTACAGGTGCATGTGTATAGGGTATGGATTATTGTCTTACAACGAATGGATTCGTTAGATTCAGAGATAGGATATATGTGTTGGATAACAGTGATCTCAAGAAGGTGATCTTGAGAGAGTTTCATGCGGAACCTTATTCAGGTCACCTAGGTTATCAAAAGACATTGACTACAGTGAAAAAAAATTCTATTATTGGATGAATCTGAAGAGAGATGTAGCAGAGTTCATGGCTATATGTTTGGATTATCAGTGAGTGAAAGCAGAATGTAAACATTAATATGGACTTCTACAACCGATTGCGATTCCAGGTCATTTCCATGGACTTCATTACAATTTTTCCGAAGACAGTGAGAAAACATGATTCCATCATGGTTATTATGGATAGGTTGACGAAGGTTACACACTTCATTCCAGTGAAGTATACATTCTCAGCTAGCGATGTAGCATAAGTATTCATCAAAGATGTGGTTAGATTGCATGGTGTTCCAAAGAGGATTGTGTCAGACAGGGATGAAAAGTTCACTTCCAAGTTTTGGAAGGAGTTATTTTTAGGTTTGGGCATAGAGTTGGCCTTCAGTACAACTTATCATTTGCAGACAGATGGATAGATAGAGAGGGTCAACTCGATATTGGAGGAGGTGTTGAGGATGTATGTGATGCACCAACAATGAAAGTGGGAGGAGTATCTTCCTTTGGTAGAGTTCGCATACAACAACAATTAATAGGGTTCATTGAGGATGAGTCCTTTTGAGGCATTGTATGGGTAGAGTTGTAACACTCCTATCAGTTGGAGTGATCCGATTAGCAGGGTATTGATTGGATCAAATATGTTGGTAGACATGGAATGGGAAATGCAGGTGATCAAGAAGAATCTAAAGGCAACATAGGATAGGCAGATGAGTTATGCAAATAGGAACAGGTTTTCCGAGGAATTTCAAGTCGGGGATAGGTGTACTTGTGCATCAAACCAAAGAAGATATCCTTACGGATTGGATCATGTGCCAAGCTGACACCATATCTTTGTAGACCCTTCAGTATCATTGAGAGGATTGGGCCAGTAGCCTATAACCTTGCACTGCCTCTGATAGTGAAAGTCCATAATTTTTTCCATGTATCTTTGCTTAAGAAGTATGTTAAGGATGTTGATCATGTGATTGACCGGTCTGTATTGTAGATGGAACCGAATGGAGAATTCCAGCCATAGCTTTAGTGTATATTGAAAAAAAAAGGTGTTCATGCTCAAGAACTGAGCAATCAAACAAGTTAAAGTGCAATGGAAGCACTTTGGGCCCGATGAAGCTGCATGGGAGATGGTGGATCAGATGTGGGCTATGTATCCTTCCTTGTTTGCTGGTTCAGGCAAAGCAGTTTTGGCTTAATGTTTTGGTGTGATTTTGGTATATGTTCTGGTATATGTTTTGATGATTTTGCTATATGAACATATGTATAAGGATGTAAACACTTCCATGAGCTAAGTTATAAAGCTCCAATTAGTGGTATGGGTGTAATGTTATTATGTTGTCATGATGGTTTTATTTCAGCAGGGTGATCATTGTAAATATTGCATCGAGCTATGTTATAAAGTTCCATGGGTAGTATGTTTTCTTTTCAGCGGTTTTGCTAAGGTCTTGGTGTGGTATAACACCTGTTACACTGAATTTTGTCACCTTGACTATCTGCAGTTATATGGCCCCATCAATAGCCATATTGTCCTCTTTGTCAAGCCCCATACCTCTGCTCTTCATGTCAAAACTTCAAAAGAGAGAAAGTCACTTGAAAACATGTTTATCTCTGGGTACGCAGGTTCTCTCTACCTTGCCTGCGTGTACGCATCCCAAATACACTGTACTTGCGTATTTATACGCTCTGTATGCTAAAGCTAGGGTGCGTACCCCTGTAAAGGTCAAAAGGCGCAAGTTTCATCTTTAAAAAGTTACTTGTGGTCACTTCTAGAGCCTTCTAGAAGAGTTTTTGACGTGTATTGAGCGCCTCCAGATGGTTCATGCACCCCTATGATAGAGGAGCTTATCCCATCAAGAGAGGAACTACCCCATCCTAAAGAGGGAGTATCCCATTGATGTTGGAACTGAATAACCTCTTCTAGAATGCTATAAATACAGGCATTGGGCCAAAGGAGGGGAGGTTGAAAGCTGAACATTCTATAGGGTAAATGCTGCTGGAATTAGGACTTCCATTTTTTGACTTGTGAGGAGAGATCACTATCCTTCCTTGTTGCCATAGTGGGAGTGGGTGAGCTTGTCAAAGTAGAGGAAATCTCTTGCTGGACCCTGGGAGGAGCTTGCACAACACCAAGGCTCAGGTTGTAATGGTTCCTTTTTTGTTTCCTTAATACAAATAAGTCCATTCTTCTCAATGATTTGTTGTTAATGAATTATTTCATGTACTCCTTGGTCTATGTGATGAATATGCTTTGTTTTATGAATTATTCAGGTGTTATGTAATCGTTTGCTTTGTTAGTGTATGCAGGTCTTAAAATGAAGGAGGAGCTCATCTGGATCAGCAAGGCTAGACTGCTACAACAAGCGTTGGACCTAAGGTAAGATCGGAAAACACTTGGTTTCTCATAGAATAA
>APFE030146361.1:72052-104869 GCA_000404065.3 Pinus taeda
TTTTGAGATATCTTCGGGGCACGATAAACCATGGGCTGAGATACACTGCCGGGAGTGTGATACTCCGTGGATATACTGATGCCGATTGGGCTGGCAGTGTGGTGGATCGTAAGAGCACATCTGGATGCTGTTTCAATCTTGGTTCTGCTTCGATCTCATGGATGAGCAGGATGCAGAAGTCGGTGGCTTTGAGCACCGCAAAGGCCGAATACATTGCTGCTAGTATGGCCTGGTGTGAAGCAGTTTGGTTGAGGAAGCTCTTTAGTGAGCTGTTTGGACATGTGCTAGATACCACTGTGATACTCTGTGATAATCAGAGTGGGATTCGTATGACTGAGAATCCTGTGTTCCACGACCAATCTAAGCATATTGATATTAGGTCCACTTTATCCGGGATATGGTACAGCGAGGCGCCCTAAGGCTCGATCATATAGGAACTGATGAGCAGGTCATGGATATTCTCACTAAGCCCCTGGGGAAGGTCAAGTTCCTAACCTTCCGTGAGAGTCTTGGTGTCGTGGAAAGACCCTATGATGTGGGTCCTGTTGGACGATGAGCTCTGGGAGCTCTGGGGGGCTTTGGGGATAGCTTCTTGGAGCTATAAGCACTCATAATGCTTCTGCCCCACCCTTGTGATTATTGAGCTGGTTCGCCACTCATTTATCTGTGCCCCGTATGCATCCTACCCATTGAGTTCAGGGCTCATGGGAAGTACCTTTCATTTGGCCAATGAGGTGTGGAAAAGCTAGAGACTATTAGCAAAGACTGATGGATGCATCAGAGATTGCCGTACTCTCTATCTAGGATGGCGTGGTCCAACCACTTGATCTGGGATCAAGATTTGTGAGGTTTGGGACCTCTGGACTAATTATGTCAGTCGGGGGATGATGTCTTTGTGACTAACCCACTTCTGTTCTGAAATAAAGAAGCCAGCAAAGCAAGTTTCGGCGGGATGACTCACGATGTTGATTGCACTAATAGATGGAGTTCTCCCTAGTTGAGAGGGAGTGTTAAATTTGGACAACTAGGTCCAAACTCCATGTTCTGATGCTCAGATTAAGAGGCTAATATTTTTGTTGGATTCCTCTTTCTGAGAGGTGTAAAATCCATATTAAAATAGTCTTAATCCGATGAGCAGAACTTATATTTTGAATTTATTATTCTTAATAAATTATATGTGCAAGGTTAGCCAGTTTTGTCATGTAGGCTCACATGCCCAACAGATGTGTCACATACCCTCATTGATGGATATAAATACAGGAAAAGTTGGAGAGAATTTCATCACAACACAACTCACATCTTCCTCTCTCATCCTAAAGAGTACGAGCTACCTGGAGGACGGATTTCAGCGACACGTGGGAAAGACGAAGAGGACAGACCGTACGGCTGAGCTGTAGTACGATCTTCTGCTGCTAGGGTTTCGCAGAAGTTTGACCAGCGTTGACTTTGGTCAACGCTTGGTCCAATCAAGCTGAAAACTTGTGGAAGGTTCGATTTTTGAAGGCCATACTACCTGGCACAAAAATCGAGGTCAAATGGTTGACCGTTTTGCTGTTGCAATGACTTTTAGCTTGCTGCCCCTGCGTTGACTTTTCAGGACAGCGTTGACTTTTGTAGAATTGACTTGGGTTGACTCATCTACTGGTTGGAGGGTTGTTGTGACACATGCTGGGCTGGCTGACCAAAGGAGACTTTGCTGGTTGAAGCATCCTGTTGACCGCCGAAACGAACACACACATTTTTCCTGTTTCTGATTTGTCTTCTGTAAGATCTGCTTATATGTTCTATCTGCATTTTGCTTAACTACTTGTATGATTGCTGTGAGAAAAGTGAAATTGCTCTTAGCATAGAACATCTTCAAAACTTTACAATCACCAAAGATGTTCTAAAAAAGAGGAGGAGGCATGGACATAAGGATATCATCTTTCGTCGTGGGTTGATGTTTATGTT
Source organism: Pinus taeda (assembly GCA_000404065.3). Taxonomy (NCBI): domain Eukaryota; kingdom Viridiplantae; phylum Streptophyta; class Pinopsida; order Pinales; family Pinaceae; genus Pinus; species Pinus taeda. The sequence goes on from APFE030146361.1 coordinate 74,003, forward strand.
CCTATTCATAAACTTCATGAATGACAACATAGGTTGGTTGTGCAACACTAACTCTGTCAGTGGCTTGATCCTCACTCACAAAAATTGTAGAGTCCAGAACGGAAGGACATAAGACAGTGCAATCTAGAGGATCAGCAGAACGCAAAGATCGAGGCTAAGGTAACAAATGCATATGACAACCCATGGGATTCACAACCAAATCTACATGAAAATTGAGAGAAGTGATGCTGGGAGGATATGAAAGTTGAATAGGTGTGTGTGCATGTTCTCCCACATCACTCTGGGGTAGTGGTGTTGTTGGATGAGGGGAAGGCGGACAGCCACACGTGACAATGACTGTGTCCTCTTGTGATTGTGCAGCTCCATCACCAAAGTATGCTGAGTGAGGTTTGAACTTCAACTTCATCTTGGGATCGAGTGATTTTTTAAGGCCATATTCGAACCTGTCCCAAAGATATTGAAACTTTATCTGGTTTTTTAGAGCTTCAAACTGAAGTACGCGGAAGCACTACCAAAAATCCATAGGCAATTCATGCAGAGTCTTTCATTGTTTCAACAAGTTTTTGTCAAGAAGTTCAGGATCAAAATGATGGAAAGTAGATTCAATTAGATCACAAAACTGCTCAAGTGAGTGCATGCAACCGTGAGGTAGGTTGTGGCACCATTGTTGTAGGGATTCGCGAAGTGTATGTGAAAGTAGCAAGTTGACCTCGACTTCATCGAACTCATCTGCATCCTCAAGGAATGCAAGGAAGTCATGTAAGTATTCAGGTTAGGAGACTTCGCCTTAACCATTGTACGTGAATTCCAACAAGATATCATAAAACTACCTTGTGATGTCAATAGGTTCAACATTTTACAGACATCGCAGAGAGAGGAGTCTAATGATATCCATGACATATATGTGAAGATTCAAAACATGATGCGAGCATTCAGTTTGTCATCTAGCCCTCCTACTAGGGCCAGGAATGTTGATGGTGTTGGACCCGCCAACATGTCAAGGGATCTCTCGGGTAAGAAGTTCCAACTAAACCTCAGACTATTTGGTGTAGGAGTCCCACCTGTGGGTCATATGGTATCGCCTTAACCGCAGTTTCGTGTAGAGGCAAGCAGGATGTCCTTGTTGGTAGCTAGGGTGTGACAAGCATAGCAAGCCAAGGAAGGTGCATGAATGGTTCTAACACAGGGAAAGCGGAATGAGTGCACCCCTTGGAAACCTATGGGAACACGCGGCTTGGAAGGGAACACATGAGCAAAGATACATCACAAGTTGGAAGGCAGGTGAAGCAACGATCCAAAGTGATGGTTAAACCAACAACACATCTTAATAAGATAAATACATACATATATAGAAAAGTCCATACATACATGCGTAAGCAAACAGATATATATATCATTAGAGTAACAAAGACAACTGAAATACAATAACAACAAATGCATGAAACCTATTGGCTCTTTTATATTAAGAAAGTGAAAGTTCCTATCATACATATAACCATGTCCAGCTACTAATCCCGACAACGGAACGTTACAGTCACTACCGCCTGATCCTCCAAAGAGATCTACTAGCTCTGCACTGTGGAGAAGCCAAGGCTCGTTACAATACACTCCAAGCTTTCTCTAAGATACACCTATTAGAAGCTTGGATCCCAAAATCTTGTGCAATGAGTTATGAGGTTCTATATATAGAAAAGGGTTGGTGACCCTTGACATTCCCCTTTGTGACTCTTCACCTACCCTCATGACTCTTCAACTACTACATGACTTTACATTCTACTATCGACACTTGGTCTTTCACTTTTACAAGATGTTACATTACAATATGCACATGTACCCATGTAAGACAAAATAGGCTTCAGCAAGCCATGCAAGCTATCACTAAGACTCGAACAATTTGGGAAGACTAAGTCTTCGACATTCTCAGGCTGGTTGATGGTGGAAAACTGATTCGAAGCTTGGTAGTCTGTTATGGTGTCCATGTGCTCAGTGGTGACATCCTGCTAGAAGAGAACTATCGTCTCTGTTGCATCCAAGTACACTGATTTGGCACCTCTGGCAAACTCATCTAATAACATGCACATCATATCCTTGAGTGCAGCTAAACCAGCAACATACTGATGCATAATGTCTGCACTAGTGGCTATGTGCATCAACTCATCAAAGTACATGTCCAACTCCATTTGAACTTAGTTCTTTGACTTCGCCTTAGTGAGTGTGCCAATAGATGGGATCCCCTATGGGCACAATGACATCCAGGCTTCTGAACGCTTGTGCATGTGAAGCCTGCAAACTGGTGATGAGCTATGGGAGTTCCTCATAGTTCTGGATCTAACTCCAGATGCATGCCTTCAACTTTATCACCTTGGGCTTCATCATCTTTGGAAAGTACAATGGGGCTCCTTTGTACCTCATTGTCCATGTTTGCATGCAATCAACAATAGTGTGCAAATTTGACAAGATGTGTGCTCTCCTAGTACAACATTGCCGCCAACCGTTGAAATGGACAACTCACTTGTGCATGGTGCCAAATCTGGAATAAAACATCCACATCACTACTTCGAGAGATGATACTTCATCCAGTATCTCTCTCCTCAACTTTGCTCAGACGGTTGATGTAATCTGTTCTCCTCCTTGCTTGGTTGCTTGTAATTTCGTAGTCGTTTGCTCGTTCTCTGCTATCAAGAATCGAACACTCAAGTTGGTGGCTTCAGCATATGCTCTAGTAGCATCAACCAATGTTGTTGGATGCTTGCACACAGATACGATCACTCGTTCTTCAACCTTCATAGGAGATATGTGGACATCTAGAGTAGGAACTCTACACGACTACACAACTCTGTGTTGCGACTTGTGGAAAGATATGTTTTGCATCTCCGCCTCCAGATTGTCTTCAAGGATCTTTGTGTTTCCTTGATCGCTTGGGACTTGCTCTGCTTCCGGATCTAGTGAAGCTGGTGGGGTAACCTCTTAGTTATGAGGCATGAGGTCAATATCTTGATCTGAATCTGGCTCCACCCTATCTTTATCCATTTGTTCTAGCATCTGTTCAATCTCTTGAGCTAAGTTCTACTCCTGCGACTACTCACCCTGTCTTCTCTGTGCCAACTTCTCGGATGAGTCTATAACTTGTATGGGCATAGTTTCATCAATATGTGCACGTTTTGCCTCCTGTTGTGTCTATCCTTGTTGTGCTTCCTTATCTCTTCTACATAGGTCCTATCCTTCTCGAAGTTACCGCTTCAACTCTTGCAACTCCTTTTTTGTTTCTTCCATCCTCTGTTTCTTTCTTTGCCTTTACGCGTTCCTCCTATCATGTTGTCACATCTTAGCCTCAATCTCCAAAGCTGCATTCATCACAAGTGGATTTGCTTTGAACTTGTGGATTTGTTTTGCATCTGTGTTGTCAACAACCTTTCTCTTACCTTTTTCATGTGCAGGTGTGCTACCCTCTGTTGTTGTTGTTGATGGTGCTCTCTCAGCTACTACTTCCCTCTTCTTTTCTAACCACTCTACAACTATGCTGACTAGTTCATTACGCCTGGAGAAGTGATAACAATATCTCCATGGGTCTTCCTGAAGCCAATGACACGCCCCATGGATTTAAGGAAATTGTACTCTCGCATAGTGGTTCCTTACCAAGTAATGAAGGTCATATGGATTGAACATCTGGTGTCGAAGGTGAATCTCTTGAACTCCTTTGTTTCGGCTTCAACATGCTTGAGATTTTGTATCTCGTACAACCCGATCTGTAGAGGAAGAGTGTGCCAAGGTGCCTTCTTCTTCCTGTGCAGTCTAGTTGACAACCCTATCGAGATGTGATAAGAAACTTCTTGCATGACGAGCTTGTCCATGGAAAACTTTGGTAAAACATGTGAAAGCTTCTCCACGTTGTACATCTGTATGATGGTGTCAAGGGGTGAGGCATACAATGTGCTATGTTGATCAATGTCTCCATCGCTACCTATGACATGCAAGGTGGATCCTGCTCAAATATCATTTTGGACACCGGGATGACAAAGTGGTCTAATAACTATGTGATAACTTTGAAGAAGCTTCATTTAGAGAAAAATCTAAAATAAGTGTGCACAGATGTTTTTGAAGGTGTCCATGCCCAACTCAAACCTAGGCACTGCTGACGGGCACAGATTGCATCTAGTATGTACAAAAACATGTATATCTCCACTTGCTGACCTTTGGTCGGATTTCAAGCTTCTATCACTTGTTCCTTCAACTTGAGAGCCAACATGTTGGACCAATTGCATGGCCTTTCTTCGCTGGTTAGTTTGTCCAATGCAATCACCCAACTTTGCGGGAAGGTATTTGTGCTATCTTAGCCTTACAAGCAGCATGAAAATATGACCAAGTACTGATATGCCTTCCACAATATCTTCATCTTGTAAACTAGGTTGGGTGTTTTCTTGAACTTAGCTGGCTCTTTCACCCAACTCTTCAAGATATCTTGGGAGTTTGCGTTATTGTTAGGTTTGTTGAAAGGTTTCTCCATTGTGATCATCGACTGTGGCAAGTGATACATCTCCTAAAAATACTTCACCCTAAAGGTAGTAAGCTCTATCCCACCGACATTGCTCAATTTCATCGTCTCAGGATTAGTGTGCAAGATAATCCAATGGATCATGTCCGCAGATGGAAACGCGAGAAACATGCATGCAATCCGGTATAAGCCAAACTTGTGGATGTTGACATAGACCTTACGGTCTTCCAGATCTTCCTCAAATGTTCCTCCGAATGTATCATTGATGTCCTGCCATTTCATCTTGATGTCTCTGTCTATGAACTACTTGGTGTCTTCGTAAATGGGCAAGATCATAGACATTTGTTCAATTGCATCTCCAGTTTCACTTCCAACATTGTCCTTTGACCTTGATCTCTTGGAGGCCATTATACCTGTATTGTTGAGAGAAAAATGAACACTTACTATACCTAAAGAGATAAAAACATTCATGGAAAGCAATCTGTCAGTTGAAAACCAAAACAAATTTGAGGACAGGCATGCTACATACCCGGGTGACTAACTGGGAAGATTGCGCAATTTTCACCGGGAGGCTGGGAGATTGACTACCAAAACTACACAAGGCACAGTCTGGGTTGTCAGGAGGATGACCTGCTGCTGGAACTGCGCAATGCATAGTCCAACCTGGCCTGCTAAGGATTGAAACTACACATTGGCATGAAAACCTAGAAAACTGCATTGCACAATTTCTAGGGTCAGTTGGGCACTACCTCCTAGAATTGCACAATGCAAGCTTGGAGGTTAGTGTTGTAAAAATCTTCATAGTTTCTGGATGGAAGGTAGAGCCTTCACTTTCATAAATGCACATTTATGTTTGGGCAAGGCAAGGTTTAGGCCAAGGCAGCCTAGACCTTCCAACAGGCGACTGAAAACATGAAGAGGTTTGAATGCATGGAGAGACTGAGTGTAAGCAAGAGTGAATGATCATGCATGAAACCAGTAAATGCAAGATTCAAAAAACATGAACGCATTGTTATGAAACCATCTTGGCACTTTCCTGAGAAATTTATGGTTTCTCCAATTGCAACCATCACTTGACACTCTGGTGCTGGATATAGGAAGCAAATCAATTCCTTTTCTATCTTACAATGAATAAAATTATGGGTGCTTCCCAAATCAATCAACACTATTACCTTTTTCTTCTTAATATGCCCTTCTATATTGATAGTTTGAGGAGTGGAATTCCAATCAATGTGTTACAAGGTATGGTCAGATTCATTTATTCTTTCTCTAGGGTTTTTTCCTGGTGTATATCCTCTTCTTTTAATGTTTCTTGTTCCTTTTCTTCCTCCTCTTCACAATCTATGTAAAATAATTTCTTCTCAGCACACTTATGACCTTTAGTGTATTTGCTATCATGACTGTAAAAAAGCCCTTTTTCTCTTTTTCTTCCAATTGTTGTGGTGTCAACCTTGTAGGTTGTGGATGGCTAGGGGCAACAACACTTCCATCTTTATGATTGTGAGTGGTAGGCTTCCTTGTTGCCATAATTTTGCTTTCCATTTTTCTTGCCAACCTGAATGCCTTCTCCAATGAATTAGGTTCCCAAAGGCGAACATCATGTTGGATGTTATCGTTTAAAGTCTCTATGAACACACCAATCCTATGCTCCTTTGGAATATCTTTTACCCTTATATTCAATTTTTGGAAGTCCTTAATGTGCTCCATGATTGAACCCTTTTGTTTGAGAATTATCAATTGGCTAAAAAAAGTGTTGCTTTTTCTATCCTCATAATGTGCTATCATTTCAGCTGTAAGAATAGCCCAAGTGACAATTTATTTACGAGAGACAAGTTGTCGATACCATACAAACTGATTTGGTTCCAAATATAATATTGCAATGCATATAGTTTGTGTGTTTTGCACATTATGGAGATCGAAAAATTGCTCCATATTTACTATCCATGTTAGGGGATCCTTGCCATCAAACTTCCTCATATCGATCATTGGAACATGGTGGTTCTTTGATCCAATGTTAGAGTCTATGAAATCATGATTAACATTTATTTTTTTCTCATCATGAGTTTCCTTTACTACTCTTTCGCCATTAGTAAACATTTATTGTAGAAATTTTGTCTAATTTGTCTTCAAATATTCCATCTTAGCTTCCACACCTTTCTTTAAATCATCCATCTTAGCTTCCATGCCATCCATCTTAGCTTCCATGTCATTTAGCTTAGATTTTATGCCTTTATTTAGACCATCCATCTTAGCTTCCATGCCATACATCTTAGCTTCTATGTCTTTCTTTAAACCATCCATCTTAGTTTTTGTTACTTTTTGTGCAAGTGAAATTTGTTGCACTTGATCTCGTAATTTTGATATATCATGTTTCATTTCTTCCTCTTATTCATGGGTCATGATAGAGCTTTCAAGTTGCTTACTAGGTGTTTCCATTTTCTTTCTTCAAGGCATCAATCACTGATAATAATTTTTCGCTAGGCCTTTTGAATTTCTTCAAATTAATTTTTCAAACCCAAACTTATGCAAAAATTTAAAAAAACTACACACATTTTTCACTTTGTAGGAACTTGATATTGAATCTAATTTATCTCTGTAATTTTGGATCTCCAAGGTCTAAAATTGCTTCTTGTGGTAACCCTCTGAGTACTCTTTCTAACCCTGCAAGTGTGATCGATATTGGATTCTCCAATGAAGAGTTATACCAAATCTTTCATGATGACCTGATTATAGACTGGTTCAATAGAGCGAGCTTGTACAAAGTGCCACATATCATTTTTTTGATATTAGGATTTGAAATTGATACACATAAACTATAGCTCGTCCTCTTTCTGTAACTTCTTACTAAATTTCAATTTGATGTTCAGAAAAAACGTTATGACGATTTTCCCCAGGTCACTTGTTTGAGATATAATTCAAGATCTTGCAAAAAAACCCTAACTTCCTTAGATCATATCTCTTAAAATATAGTGAGACAAGATCTGAAATTCGGACCCGAGGTTTCGAGCGATTTCGGCTCAAATGGAGTTTTTTTTGCTTTTGAAACATCGCAAAAAAAAAGTTATAGCGAAAATGCCACGACAACCTGTTTGGAGCAACAAAACCCTAGAATCCAAGCTCTGATACCAAATGTTATGAAACCAGCTCACAAAAAGATAGAAAAGATAGATAAACGTGTTCAAAATAAGCCTCTTCGAGGTAGAAACCTCCTTTATATTACACAAATGAATAATTCTTGGATGATACAAATGAAAAGACCTCCTTTTTATATAGGAGTTTAAGGGGTCACAATATAACCAAAGCCAACCTAACAAGAATAATATAAGGGCACAAAAATAAAAATAGTGGGCTTCTATGGGGCACAATAATAACAATATGGGGACAATAGGGGAACAACAATAACAATAAGGGATGCAATGAAAATAGAAATGGGGGAATCACTAGTATTAGAGGGACCTAACATGCATGCATTTGTGTGAAGAAAGTTGCCATAATGATGACCGTCAGTGCAAAATAATGTCATGCATGCGACAGCAGTGAAATACAAACAAAAACTGAAACAGTGCTTCTACAAGCTAACATACATTAAAACGATAGAAAGAATTCAACAAAACCAAGTAAACCACATTCATACAAAGAAAAATATAAAAAGCGACAGAAAAGCAGCAAATGATATGAAAATCAGGCTTACTCGAAGAAAGTTGAGCTAAATGTGTCGAAGACTCCTAGATGCGATGTGGGATGTTAGATATCCAAGATCGATGTGAGGAATGATATTTGTAGCATCAAATAAATAAGTTTGAGGCTTATGATGTGCATGCCACAAATCTAGGAAAAAACGACACTTGGAGGGAAGTTTCTGAAACGATCTTTGCATGTAACCTTCAGCTACTAAAAATAGATCCCTAAAATTTATGGATGCTTTTTGCATGTTTCTTTTTACTATTTCGGGAAAAAGCAACACATGCGTGCAAATAAGGATTTCTCAGTCCTAGAGGGAAACGGTTAACCTAAAGGCACATGCAGCAGTCTGCAAGCTTGGGAAAGGGATTTGTGCAGTTTTTGGGTTGAGCAAGGATGGTTGTCCCTAGGGCATTGCGCAATTTCTGGGGTCAGCAGGGCACTGCCTCCCTGAATTGCGCAATTTTTAGGCTAAAGCCCAGTGTCTAGCTGGATTGCGCAATTTCCTGAGGGAGGGATGCCTTACCAGATTGCCCAATTCTGGAGCTCAGCAAGCATCCCAGCAAGATTGTGCAATTTCTAGAGGGAAGGCTAGTTCCTCTCCAGAATTGCACAAATTTTCTAGGGGAGCATCTCAGCCAGAAATTTGCTTAAGTTTGGAATGACCATCTGTTGGTGGGAAAGAAACAAGTTGACATGCTCAGGTTGACAAGCCACTGAAATTCAGTTGAAGCCTACGTACTTGACAGTGCAAGACATGCTACTAAGGATGGTTGGTAGTGAGGCTTCAAAATGAAGCTAAGGAAAAATTTTGGAGGGTGGTTGTAGCTACTACAACACGATGCCAAATGGAAATATAATGAAAATCTGTGATAATAATTATTTCTCAAGCAATAATAGATTCATGGGTGTGAAATTTCCATCCAGCAAACTTTAATTTCCACATTTTTTATGTTGTCTCCTAGTCCTACCTCAATATCCCATAAATTTATGAATTCCCCAATAGACCTCGATATCCAATATTCGCATCCTTGAATCTTTAGAAAAATTAGCAATGCAATAAAATAGGATACGGTTGGTTATGCAAAATAAATCAGGTGTTCTTCAATGGGTCTAGCCTAGGTTGTTGAGAGAAAGAATTGTTATTCTCCCCAAGTTGTTTCATATCCCACTTTAGACATGTTTCCTCTACATGAAAAAATTATTCATTGAGGCTCTCCATAAGCCATGTAGAATATTTCACCCTTGTTTACAAGTTGGAGGAAGGGATGAGTAGTTACAAGTAAAAAAATTAAAAAATAAGAATTGAAAAAATAGATAAAAAAATGAAATGTTCAGATATTGTTGAACTTGATAATAGTACACCTAATATATAAAAAAGAAAAACAACCCATTCATAAGGGAACCTTTATAAAATGAAGAATATCAGTTCTGTTTATAATAGATATACAGATCAATAACTACATACTTCTTGTTACAGGTCATTTTGTCTCATTCACTCAAATGGCCTGGAAACTAGATTAATCAACATCCTTGACACCGTGTCATTGTCCCTTTGAAAAGCCTCAATCATTACTTCTCCAAAAAGTCCAAGAATTATGGGTTTATCATCCTAAAAACTATTTTTTGGTCCCATCACATCCTATCTTCTATGCCACCTGCAATGGTTGCATGTTGCATAACTGGGCACCTACACTAACTAGCGTAGGTTTCCTTTGTTGCATGTACGATAGTTCTAGAATTTCAGGAAAAAAAAATTGAATCTTCTCTTTCTAGAATCTTCTAAGGTGGTTTTAACCATTTACTATTGATTGAGATCTTGAATTCTTATCCTAAATATAATATCTCTTATCCTTATATCTTATCTTCCCTCATATGTGGATCTAAGTCCTAGATTGGTAAAACCCACACTAAACTATTTACCTTATAAATTCACCGCCTCCCATGGAGTCTAGGTTAGCTTTTAGAGACTCTTAGCTATGCCCTGATGCTGCTGATTTTTACCTAAGGATCCATTACCATCCTTGATTTTTGATTGAAGGATTTCTTTTTGGCTAAGGAATGACAAGTTTAGTGGGATACATCTACATAGTCAAGACCTGTAAAAGGGTTGTAATTTTCTCCTACATTTCATTAATACAAAAAGCTTTGTTTTCCTATACTTGTTTCTATTTGATGCATATGTAATTCAATGCCTTATTGACTCATTTATTAGAGATATTAGTCTACGCTATGTATATCTTGTAGTTCTCTTGCTTGTTATAGTTGTTTTGCAGGTTCCATTTATAGAAATTGGAGCTAGAGCTAAAGTAAGCCAAGAGAAGATGAGGACTTGTGTTGGATTCCAGGTAGGCCTTTCCTACGTTTTCTAATTTCTCTAAGGAAAATATTTATCCTTTTTGTTCTTGTTGTTTCTAGATCATGCCATTAGATCTAGGGAGTTCACTTCTATCCGCATGGGAGAATTTTCCATCAAACACTTGTCCATAACTCTAAGCACGCTCCATCATACCTACCTATCGATGGAGTCATTCCTCAACTTCAACCAATTATTAGACCGCTTTTCAAGCTTATAAGTTGCATCTTGCTCTAGTGTTTTGATAATTAAACCTTCAAAGTTGTAAATACACTCCCATTAGACAAAGTATAGATTTCATAAAAGCAGACAAATAAAAACACCAGACTCCACGTTAAAGTACCATACTCAAGAAATTTCATAGGATACATCTCTAAAAAATAATCATTTACCAATATCCACAACAATACCACACTAATGATTCACATGATGCCAATCCACAAGATGTAGAAAAGTAGATGATAGGGTGTTTGATATGGGGTAAAATGCATGGTGTATGGAGAATGAAAACTACCCTTAAAGGCCTTCCCGGGACCTTCGACAGACCGTAAGATTATCTGCAGAAGCTACCAAGTTATACACATGTTCATATATCAAATATAAGTTAACAAAGTATGGAAAGAGGATTACCTCAAGTCTTCTTATAGATTTGTTTGGAGATCGCTATGCAGCCAAGAAGAACTCCCTCAAAGCCAGCTCCAAATAAATTCCCGCACAAATGAAAGGCAAACACAATCACATCATACAATCTTGAAAACTAATATAAGAATGCACAATGAACATATATTAGCATACAACTAAACCACTCATCTAAACAAGTATCGAAGTGAACAACTCAATGAACAATGTTACCGACACTATGGAGTAGGGAACACAACTACAGTTCTATATTAATAATGGAAGAGAGATTACAACCATCTGTTGTATCAATCTTCCCTCGCCCCTTCTTCTTCTCTCTTTCTCTCTCTTTCAGCTTGCTTCTTCAAGTGTATGAACATTCACAACAGCTTAGTGGGCTATCCTTTCAAATGCTCTGACCCCTTTCACAATAACCCTCACTTTGCTTATATAGCAATCGAGTTAGGGTTTCCAACTCCTCCTAGAGTTCACTAGGGCAAAAGCAATGAACTTGCTCTGCTTTTAAGCTCTTTCCCATTTTCCTTCTTTTCTTAGATTAGAAATCCTCCAAATATCTTGATTTTGGATGTTTCCTTGCTTTTCTTGAGCAAATTTAGGGATAAATATCTAGATATTTGTGAGTCAATTCATTTGCTTGACCCATTGAACTTCCCTTAGTTTCACTAACGTTGCCCCTTCACTAGTAACATGAGTTAGTGGGGTCACTAATGCTCTCTTAGGCTTGGTAACAAGCTTTATAAAGCAGGTTTTCAATGTACAACCAGCGTTAGTGTGGAATAGGCCTGCAATTGTGGTCTTTGCTTCAGTCATCATGTCTTTCACCTCTAAGTTGATGAGGAGGTCATTTTGTTGTATAACAGATGCCCCCTAAAGTATGAGATCAGAGGCAGAGATGATGGCTGAAATACTTTACTAAAACTGTAATTTTTCCTGTCAAAATTTGTTGTGAGAGAGAAGCTTCGGGCGGCAAGGGAAACCTGATACAACACATATATATAAAACTGCTAAAATAATGTCTTGAGTCAGGCATTCCCATGCTCAGTAGCTATGTCAGAGTAATTTTCTCCAAAGAGATATAACAAGTCTAGCCGCCGATAAGCACAATGTGGATCCATTGTCATAATAGAATCATCCTAAAACAACTACCTCCAAAAAACAATATCCGCAGCTTGGGAGAGGAAACAAGGTTGAATGATGCAAGCCTCTACCCAAGGTCTTGATTTCCGCTTCACCAAATAGCATAGATCGATACATGTGAAAAGTATGTGTTGATGTTGATCATGCATGAAATCCTCTGATTACCAGTCAACAATGGAGACCGTTAACAGATGCGAGGAAGGTCACCGATAATGGTGATGGTCTCCAAGATGCACAGTACAAACTAGTGAGTGTGAAATATTTCTTTGTTGTCGAACCCCTGTAGAATTGCTTAACTAGAAGCCAATAATGAGAACCCTTTATCAAACACAAGGTAACCTGCCACTAATGGCTGCAAGTACCAAGGCACTGAATGTGTTTCTGGGTTATCTTCCTAGATAGAGTGTTGAAGTCGATAGGAAGTAACTTGTCGAAAGGTAGGCAATGATGTGTCCTACATCAATCGACATGAAACAGAACAAGAATGATTTTGTTTTTTGAGGAATCTTTTGAGCATTTGGGTATAAACAACAGAGGACATGATGAAAGGATATGTTTGATCGGTTGATGGAGGAAACAAATGGGTAACCCTTGAACAATAGAAGGCACGGCAACAGTTTTAACTAGACAACATTAGACTCATGAAAACTACAGAGTGTTAGGATACAGAGATGCAATTACATCAGGGTATATAGGCTAAAACTCATAGAATGGTAGGGTTCATATTGAGAGGCCATCAAAAGGCAAGTTTATCTGAGGGAATGCCATGTTCAAGGGAACGACTGCTGTAAAACCATGTTTTCTAATACGAAATACAGTTCTATTGTCCACTTTCCCCGTTTGATTAATTTAATGAGTCCATACGGGTAAACTCATCGATCTTTTCATGTTTAAAGAGTCTGAAAAGGATCGCAAAAAAATTGACTCTTTGCCCTATCTGATTAGTTTAATGAGTCCAGACAGGCAAACTCATCGATTTTTTCATGTTTTAAGAGTCTGAAAAGTATCGTAAAAAGAACGACTCTATATCTTGTATGTGTAATTTAAAGAGTCCAAACTAGACAACTCAGTGGTCTTTTCATATTTAGAGAGTTTGAAAAGATCGTAAAGAGAGACTCCATGGTGGTCCCTTTGTCATAGTTGTCATAGTTGTCAACCGAGTGCGATGAAAGGTTAATAATATACCCAGATCAATTACTTTTCCGTAAGTTAATCTATTGAACCTGGATAAAGAGAAACCTGTTTTCAATAGATGTCGACCTCATTTTGCTACAAGTACGAAGCGACGGACTAAACTTGTTTTTCGTCGTGAATTTTTAATGAGTCACATGATGACAAACTCAATACCTTCATCAAAGTTTTTAATGAGTCAAATGAAGAAAAATCAGGGTACCTTTTTCAGTTTAGTGAGCGAGAAAAAGAGGGAAAATAATGGCTCATCCCTTCTTCATAGTTTTACGAGCTTGAAGGAGGGGAAAAACTCAGGGATTTTTCGATTTAAGAGCGAGAAACGGTCCCAAAAAAGAAAGTGTTCTTGCTACTGTCGTATATTTTGAACGAGCCCGGTAACAAAAACTCGGGATTTTTCAGTTTTAACAAGCGAGAAAAGTACCTAAAAGAATGCTCGGGTCATATTCATCAAGTTTAACGAGCAGAAAGACTAAGCTCAGGATTTTTTCAGTTTAAAGAGCGAGAAAAAAGTGCCTGAAAAGAATGCTCTTTTGGTCTTTTTTAGTTTATGAGCTAGAAAAAGATCAAAAAAGAGTTGCTCAGATCATCATTGTATGGATTTAGCAAGCACAACGATGAAAACTCGAAGATGTTTCTATTTTTTAAAGAGCAATAAAATATCACAAAAAGTGCTCTAACCATTGTCGCATAGATTTAATGAGCTCAACGATGAAAACTCGGAGATGTTTATATTTTTTAAAGAGCAATAGAATATCATGAAAAGTGCTCTATTCATCTTTGTAGTAGTTTCACAAGCCCAAAGAAGGAGACTAAAGGTTTTTTGGATTAATGAGCAAGAAAAATACCATAAAAAGAACACTTAATCTTCTTCATGGGAGTTTAACGAGCATAAGGAAGGAGACTCGAGGATTTTTCAAATTAACGAGCAAGAAAAATACCATAAAAGGAATGCTCGGTCCTTCTTGATCTCATGCTTGACAATAGAAGGGTCTATGCCATGCATTTCCTCATAAGACCAAGGGAAAACATTGCAGAAATCCTTAATAGAGCAAGTGAAGCTCACAATTTCCTTAGGATTGTGATTGGCTCCAATCTGTATGTTTTCCATGATTCTTGTCATGACAAAAATATCGACGAGCAATGTTTTTGAAATATTGCCCATGTTTCCTTCCAAATCCACAGGTTGGATAGTCGTATATGGTGAGGAAGCAATTTCATGTGCATCAAGTGACAGGATTTGAAGAGGCATCATGTTCGAATCAGATATTGAAACATGATAGTGCGAGTCCTCCCAAGGTTGCTCTTGTAAACTCGTGATCTCTCTAATAGTTTCATCCTTAGGTAGGACTTGATTGAGTGGATCAAACGAAGGAGCGGTTATGGGAGGGGCAGTGGTACTGTTGGCCGAAACCAAAGTGATCGAAGATTCGAATGCAATTTGAATGGCTTCACAAGCCAAATCATTGGGGGTCGAATTACAAAGTCCTCAATCGGCCTTTCGATATGAAAATCATTGGGTGGCGGTGGGTTTTGACCTAAGGATGGTTCTGCTACAGAAGCGACAGGAGCTCCATATGATTTGGCTCTTGTGGCGAGATCTACTATTTCAAATGTGTAAACGGTAGAATATCCTTCACCAATTGAAGGATGTTGCGAACCATCATTGCCCCCTGGCATGGGTTGTTGTTGGTTTGCAATAAGATTTGCTGCTGCTGAGTGGGAAAAGGATTCCTAAGGACAGCGGGGGTCTTACCAGTATCCATTTTGGCAAGGTAATCTGTGCATTCCTGAAGTCGCGGACAATGCCAGGTTGCGTGGTCTTCAGCATAGAGTTTGTAAGGAAATTTGGCAGGTGTATCCTTTTCATCAGCAATAGGCGCAATGACCTTCTGTTTTGGGTTGGGCTGCTTTTGACTACTCCTCAGAAGGAGCGGTCTTTTTCTTATTCTTCTTTTTCTTACCACTGGGATTTTGTGTAGACTACACAGAGTTTATCACAGTGGCAGGAAGAGCAGTCGTATTGGTAGAGGGGTCCACTTCCATCTTGGAAATGGAACCAATGAGTTGCTTTACAGTGGCCCCAGAGGTTGCGTCAACAATACCGTCGGCGTGCACTCCAGGGTGATGAGTGGTGGAAGAATTTGGGTTACCACGAGCATTGGTGATTATGTCATATAGAGTGCCAAACTATGAATATATCAAATCTAAGTGTTGGGCACGACGTATGGATTGGTCTTCTGTGACCACACCACCTAAAGCGACATCTCTAGCGATCTGAGGAAGTAAGGACCTACATAACCAGTCTGTTAAGAGAAAGTCTGGGAGGGGAGCTTTGACTAACCTCCGCCTACATCTCTATTCATGTATATGATCAGAGATGTGGGTGGCGGTATCCTGACGAAATGAAATGAGAAGCTCTATCCCGGTCTCATAGCGGATAGGTCACTAGAAGTGTTTTAAGAATTCCATCGCTAAATTGTCAAAGGTGTTTACTGATGCGCGTGGTAACTCAATATACCATTTTGCTACGTTGCCAGTGAGGGTGCGGGGAAAAAGATGTAACCGGACACTATCATCCACCATAGAGTTTGAAACACACCAGAGATGGTAGGTGGTAATGTGGGATCTCGGATCCTCCCCTTGTTTTCCATCGAACTTTGGGATGTCCGTTGGCATTTTATGTGGGATCGGCAGCCATTGTAAGTTGTGATAGATGGGGTCGTTTATCAACTTGCATAAGTCGAGTATATCCAATGTTTCCAAGAAAGGTAGAGAGTTAGGTGCCCCCGACTCAGACCATGGTGATGACGGATGACTTGAGGAGATTTGCGCTCCTCCCATCGTTTGGTTCCCCATAGTGTACATGGGTTGCGTGGTGTAGTAGTTGCTTTGCGGTATGGTGTTGTAGAGTGGATTTCCATGAGGATTTTGATACTGGGGTATGAAATTTCCCCAAGTATAAGCCGTGCCCCCTTGACTCATTTGAGTATGTGAGTAGGGTGCCCCCATGGACTGGTTGGGAACCCCTTGTGGATTCCCGCCCGACACAGAACTGACCATTTGTCCTTGATTGATAGAGGGAATGCTCATGTCAATTAGCGACTAACCATGCATGCCTGAGAATGGAGGGGGAACTGTTACGTTCCCTACCAGCATGTGCATATTGGGAACCCCCCCAGGTATATGAGTATGGGGGTTTGAACTGTACATTGGCGATCGACCATATTGTTGGTAAACATGAACCACGCCCTTAGTGTCGCACTAAGTGTTATAAGGAGCACTATATATGGCACTTGTCGAAGGTATGCAGTGTGGCACCATAGGGGTGGAACCTAGCATCTGCTGGGTTCCACTCATAGAGGGTGTTGTGTGAGTGGTTGTACCTGGGACAAATGGGATAGCGAGATTCGCCATTACCGGTCTTGTGGAGACTGTTGACTAGGGGAGTGGTGAAGGACCAAAAGTGTCCCTAAAGTTCCACAACCCGTTAGTCGTCGACTGGATAAATGGAAATGTTCCCAACTACCGAAGCAGGAAGGACTGGTGCCACTAGAATCAAGAGTGGGTCCAACTGACTTGTGAGCGGAGGGTTAAAATGAAGAAGAAATCCTCTAGCAAACTTGAACTTTCAATTGTCCAAACAAATCCCGTGTGAGATCTGGGAGATTGATTCCCCGAAGATGGGGAATCTGGTTCACTGGAGCTCGGTGGATCCTCCACAATGAGTGGAGGAAGTCCTAACAATCATCTAGAGTGACGACAAGGGTCGGATGTAGCCACGGTGACCATTAATTTTATCAATAAACTTTATCATGATGTTCGTTAAAGTCTCAAAATGATAACACTCGGGTACCTAATATAAAAAATACGCTAAGTCTATCAATCAACAAACACAGGGAAAATACCTTGTCTGATAGGCACTGATCACTGGAGATGAAACCCAGTATCTCAATGAATAACATAGAAGGATGGCCAAATGTATAGTTACGGTTACTTTAGAACTTCGCCTAAACCTCAGATTGAGGGGCCAAGTACTCTCGTGAAGACGAGCACCCTCCCAAAAACTGAAGACAAAGTAAGTCCATCTGTGTTAGGTACCAGGATAACCCGTCCCAGTCACCTTGTGTAGGTCCCTATAAGTTTGGCCACTAGAGATACCTCAGATCACAAACATCACTAGGGGGGACATAGTCGTAGACAACACGCTGTGTGGGCAGGATACCTGAGTCCCCGACTCAGTTCCGAAATCCCCAAAGGGACCCCCAGTACATAGAATGCCCAAAGGATTTGTAAGAGAAGGCGGGCTACCTTCAATTATAGTCCAATGTTGTCTCGTATTTTGCTTCATTGTTAGTGGAGTGGTCCCAGTAATATGAGTGCAAAAGGAAATTTCTCTTGTTAACAACACTAGTTTTGGTTTTCAACCTTGGGCAGTTCACTCATATGCTTATCCCAAGATCCTAACCTAGCTAATGTTGGTTTTCTCAAAAGAGTATTTGATTCATTTTAATGTATATTTTATGTGTACTTGATTATTTATCTTCGGTAGGGGTGTTGACGTATGAAATATGGTGAGACTCTTGAATCAATAAATCATGCAGAAACAATGCTTTGGAAAAATTTTCAATTTGATGCAAACAAGCTTTATTCTACATATTAATATTTTTCACATATTCATAGTTTCGTCTATGCATCTATAGTCTTTCAACACATGCATAACCAAAATATTCTTTTCCAATATTTCCTAACAACTACTGAAAACCAAAATGAAGCAACTCACAACTATTTAAAACGGAAGGATGAATACAAAATATCAGTCTTTCTTTCAGAAAGAAATGTTTTTTAAGAGAGAAAAACCAAAACTTTTTCCTAAAAATAAATTTCTAGGACACCAATTTTGTTGACATAATATAGTTACAGATCATATTTTAACCCATGAGAAGTTTTTCCATCCCTTTTGGTCCACAAATACTACTGGAAATGAAGGCAAAGGGAGATTAACGCTCTGTAATAGTGGTTACAGAGAGTTAGTAGGGTCACTAACGCTCCCTGTACACACGCACAGTGCTTTATAAAGCTCTGTATAGCCTGGTAACCTGCGTTAGTGTGGGAAATATTTCACAACAAGGGTTTCCAAGATCATTTTCTGAGATGAATGTATACTAGTAGGATGCAGCAAGATATTTGGTGGATCAGAAAAGAATTGTTGAAGAATAGGGAGCTCTTAGAAGGAAGAGAGAACATATAAGAGTCTAGGTAAACTGGGAACTAGATGTATAGTCCCCAGCGAAGTCGCCAATTCTGTTATGGGATAAAATGCACGGTGTATGGAGAATAAAAACTACCCTCAAAGGCCTTCCTGGGACCTTCAACAGACTGTAAGATTATCTATAGAAGCTACCAATTTATACACATGTTCATTTATCAAATATAAATTAACAAAGTACGGAAAAAGGATTACCTCAAGTCTCCTTCTATATTTGTTTGGAGATCGCTATGCAGCCAAGAAGAACTCCCTCAAAGCCGATGCCAAATCAATTCTTGCACAAAGAAAAGGAAAACACAATCACAACATACAATCTTGAAAACTAATATAAGAATGCATAAATGAACATCTATTAGCATACAACTAAACCACTCATCTAAACAAGTATCGAAGTGAACAACTCAATGAACAATGTTACCGACACTATGGAGTAGGGAACACAATTGCAGTTTTGTATTAATAATGGAAGAGTGATTACAACAATCCGTTGTATCAGGCTTCCCTTGCCCCTTCTTCTTCTCTCTTTCAGCTTGCTTCTTCAAGTGTATGACAGTTCACAATAGCTTAGTGGGCTATCCTTTAAAATGCTCTGACCCCTTTCACAATAGCCCTCACTTTGCTTATATAGCAATCGAGTTAGGGTTTCCAAGCTCCTCCTAGAGTTCACTAGGGAAAAAGCAATGAACTTGCTTCGCTTTTCAGCTCTTTCCCATTTGCCTTCTTTTCATAGATTATAAATCCTCCAAATGTCTTGATTTTGGATGTATCCTTGCTTTTCTTAAGCAAATTTAGGGATAAATATCTAGATATTTGTGAGTCAATTCGTTGGCTTGACCCAATGAACTTCCCTTAGTTTCACTAACGCTGCCCCTTCACTAGTAACATGAGTTAGTGGGGTCACTAACGCTCCCTTAGGCTTGGTAACAAGCTTTATAAAGCAGGTTTTCAGTGTGCAACCAGTGTTAGTGTGAAATCAAGGCCTGCAATTGTGGTCTTTGCTTCGGTAATCATGTCTTGCACTTCTGAGTTGATGAGGAGTTCATTTTGTTGTACAATAGCGTTATGTTAAGGTACTCCTTGTGTGGAGGCTTTTGTTTTGAAACCTCATTTACACAAAAAAGCAACTATGTTAAGGGTTGGGGTGGCCCAAGCCATGCGTGATTCCCAGGTGATTTTAACAGCTTAGGTGCCCCTGGGTTGTAGTTTCTTAGCCAAAGCATAGTCCCACAAGTCTCAGACAAACTAGAAAATGAAAAAAAAAATGATTCAACACATGCCTAACAAAATGCATTCACAAATTCAAATATCACACAATGTATGCCATATACCAGACTTGAGAGGCATCTTCTATAAAAGACACTACAATATCATTGAGAGGTTTAAAAATCATACCTATTCTAGGTAAACAACACATAGTATAACCTACCATCTTAATATTAAAATTACTTTCATAATCATACTCTCCTCCAAGAGACTTTTCCAATGGTTGTTCTCTTGCTGTGAATGAAGTTCCTGACTACTTCTATGGCTTTAAGAAGTTTGTTTTTCAAAACTTTGACACTACTTACTCTAGAATCCTCCAAACATTTAATGAGCACCAACTTCTTTGTAAATAATTATGAATCATTGGTATCTGCAACTAATTTCACCATTGTTCTCGAATGTGTGCACAATCCCCTTTCGAGTGATACCATTCATGTTTTCATAGGAGGTTTTCTCTGTATGTTCCAGCTGTCCAACACATGGAATTTTGTTATTGCAACCCATAATTTTTTCCATTTCATATGGAATGGCCCTTCTGAATCTTTTCTTACACCTCCACCTTTATTTCCATCTATGACACTATTGAACCTCTACTCCATTCCACACTCTCTTGTAAGCTAGTACTTTGGGCTCTAGGTTGAGTCCAAACTTCATGCTACCATGTACCATTGTACTCCATGGAAGTCCATCGGACTCCAACTCTAAATCCAATAATTAGTTTGTCCCACTCTGCCAAATTTTGACTCTAACAGTTATTCAAGGACACTCCATTAGACTCCAAGTCCATTCATCCACACTCTGACAAACTTTGTAGCACCAGTTCATCTGTAAGACTTCACACCACTCTATATTCTTCATAGAAAGAGAATAAAAGTTTGGAAAGTTTTTTGAAAATTTGGATCCTCATTCATCTCTTCATTGCTACACACTATCAACATTGACTCACTCAATTTTTGACTCACTTCATCCCAATAACTTAGTCCACTCCACAACACTCCACACTTAGTTTGTCCTACTCTGTCCAAAAACAGAGTTCTAACTTTAGGGTTATGACAAGATCTTCTCACTTAACTTAGCAGATTTCAAACTTGGGTTTCAATGTGACAAATCTCTTGCACCTTGAACCTGTCCAAACTCTAGATAGTTGAATAACAATTAATTCATTCTTAAAAAAACACTGTCAATCTATGTTGCAATGTCTTAATTTTACTCTTTGACACCATAAACTTTTGAATCACTCCCTTCAGGATAAAGTAGTGAATTTAGGAATTGCTGGTAAGCCCTGCAAATAGAAACTTGCCTAATCTAAACTCTAGAATCTACTCAAACATAGGCAATAACAAAAAATATTTGAAAACTCTATAATTTGATCAAGGATAGGAAATAACAAAAATCCTTTGAATTGTGCCCCAAAGGCCTCAACATTCTGATTCATCTGATCACTCCTTTGAATGTTTAGTGTTAATTTCAAACAACTATAGCAGAAAGTAATATTCTAGGGAGGTTGGGAGTAAGGCCTTGATCAAACAAGTGGGTGTTTTCTCCATATAGTAGATCTAGCTACTTTCTCCTAAATTTGGTATTTCTCTAGCACTTTTTTCCCTGACACTTTCTCCATATCTAGCTAATCTAGGTAAAACTCTTTAATGTATTTGTGTTTCATCAATAATTCCATGTAAAGCCCTTTCTTTCTTGCTTAATACATCATACGTTATGTATTTCTTGATTTATTTTCTTCTCCTTATCTTGATCTTATCTAATGTTGATTTCTCTTGTTCTTATCTGATACCAATTAACAATTGATATAGATACTTGATTTCCTTTAAATTAGTTTCGGGTATGTAAAAATCATGATCCACGTGAAGGGACAAAGAAAAGGATATTGTGATCCACACTAAACATTCTTGGAAGAATTTAGAGTCTTCCAAGAGTCAGACTTCTATGGTTTGATGGTTTTAGCACAAGATTCAAGAAATTCCAAATAATAGACCAGACATGAATATGTTAGCAATAAAATCTCTTTGGTGTCATATTGTCATATTGTCTACATGCTTCTCATAATTTTTCTCCAAATATTATCCTTATATGAGTAGAATATCTAAAAGAGCTTAGCCCCTAGACTTTGTAAAGTTTTTTTTTCTTATCTTCAAAGAGGCCTAGACTAGAATTAATCCCCAAATTTAATGAAATTAGGGTTAAATTTACTAAAACACTAAAAAAACTCATTATCTCATTCGCACCCAATTCCACCCCCATAATTTATAAACTCCCCAATACTCATATGTTGTTAGATTAGGAATGAATCGAGCAATTTGTTTAACAAAATGGTGTAATGGACTCATAAAATGTTGGTGGCATGGTGACAAAACCTTTTGGAAGCACCCAAAGAAAACATACTCGAGCATCCATCTTAAGCCTTTGATAATTCGCATGGTGATGTTGATGCAAAGGTTATACGAAAGAAAGGATTGTGTGGATCTAAACTAACACTAAGTGCTTCTAATGCACCAAGAATTTTACAAAAGATTGATTTTAATTGTGTAGAAAATCTCAAACAAATTAGTCTCGATGACTCAAAATGTTCACAAAATCCGATTTTCAAGTGTCAAAATTACATGCCATAATATATGATGGATACAAAATGCATACAAAATGCATACTCAACACTTTCCTAGGATTGGGATTGCCATTTAACCCATCTAAGCACCTTGTTTAAGTATATTGTCAAAATTTATGGAGTAATAAGTATGCATCAAAATATGAATCCATATGCGACAAAGTTTTGGTCTTCTTGTATTAAATTCTATTTGGAAGGACTTGCCCAAGGTTTTCAAAGGAGATCATAAAGGTAATGAAGCCCATAGGTGACTAGTATGTTTAGAAAAATGCTAAATATAGCAAAATTTATGGGTGCACCAAGTCCCCCAATTTATTGACTATCCACATCCATGAGAGGTTAGTTTTGAAAGAAAGTGCATATTGACCAGCCCAACATGTGGTGAATATGATTTTAGAAGGTAAGAATAAGAAAGCATTCCTTAGAGTCTGGTGTAAAGCCTTAGTTGGTGTTACTTCTTCTGCTTCTCCCATCAATGTTGTATGATCTAGTGCATGGGGCTTTGTGTGCTATACTAGGTGATATAAATAGGGAATACAAACACCTCATTGTTAATGGGCTATATGGTTTCTGAAATTATATTCATGTTTAAATAGAGGGCCATGAAAATGAATACAAAATATTGCAAATAGGGGCTTCAAAATATATGATCCTTTCATCAAGGTAGAAAAGCCTTTTGACATGAAAGGCCTAACTTGGCCTCATTGCCATGATGACTACATGGAGAAGGAAATGCATAAGAGAACTCTAGATGTTGCAAGAGTCTTAGCACATAGGAATGACCTTGCATAAAAGGGACATGCTCTCAAAATCTTTACTAGATGCAATCCCAAAAGGTGTGAACCTAATATATAAAAGGAAATCTTCCACCACTAGTCAAGAAAACAAAATCCACTACTAAAAAATAAAAGATAAAAAGTAAAGATGCTTCGTAGTAGTATAATGATGACCCAAGAATCACTAGAGGGCATATAGGGAAAAGGAGTTAATGTAACAAATACAAAGAAAAAATGGGGTGATCCTAAAGACACAAAACCCTCCAAAAATACTAACCTTGGTGTCATCAAAGAGTAGTATATAGTTTCAAGTCCATGAACCAACAAAAACACCTAAGGCATAGGTCTAAGTATGAGGTTGATGAGAGGTGTTTTTGGTATTGGGAAAGCTTCATTGTGGTTTCAAACTCTAATGACCAAGTTGCCCCAGTGCTTTGGTGACAACCAATCCATGATATTTGAGGCTCCCTCCTTTAGTAAACGCAAGAAGGTATTGAAGAAGAAGTCCATAAGATAAATAAAGTAAAAAGAGATCAAATGGTTATTGAAATTGCTAAATCTATTATCATTGATGCTGAGATCATGCATTTAGCTATGGGAACAACTATTGTGATAATTGTAGGACACGTTATTCGATCTTACATTTCAAGATGATGTTACAACAAACATGAAGAAAAACAAAATTGGTAGTCCCAAAAATAAAGTTGAGTATTACAAGGTTGTGAAACACCATATTAATGAGTTTGATGCATATGCTCGTAGAATTGACAAAGAAAATTTGCATATACAAGTGTTTTACGAACATATTCACAGTATCAACAACTTCAACGTTGAATTTTGATCGTCTCAAGACAACTAGAACCAAGAATTACAGATATGGTCATGAAGCTACAAGATTTAGAAAGTGTGATCTTGTTGGCCCCTTTGTTTTTGGGATTGTTGCACAAGAATGTGGAAGGAAGGGCATTACACTACATGGACAACATCAGTCATGCCAAAAAACCTCAAGATAGCTATGCAACAAAAGGAAGATATATGGTTTGCAATCTAAGTCAGCCTGTATCAATTATGTAATGGATTGACTTTAATTAACCAACTAGGGTAGTTAGGCCTTAATATAATAAAATTGTATAAGTAGACCCTTTGGGGTTACAAGAAATGGGTTAGAAGATTATTGTTACTGACTCAATGAGAAACCCACATTTCTTTTGTTGCCATAGGTTTGTAACTAGCCATGGTAATTGTTCCTTAATGGAGATCTCCATTTGACTTCAACTTTTAGTAGTATTCTAACATGATGTGTTTTGGTTGTTTCATTTTAGGCATACTTATACTAAATAGATTATCTATGTTTTATTATGAATGATTTAGACTTGTAGAGTGATAGTTAGGGTTTTATTTATTCCAATGCATTAGAACTTACTATTGGAAATTTATAATTCCACTACATCCCTCTATACTTTTAAAAGTCGCAAAAGTGCTTCAAGTGAGAGTTTCCCCTTTGAGGAATGCTATTACTCTAGACCACAATAGATCTCCTTGTTGGACACTTACAAGAAACCTGGCTCTCAAATGGAAAGTATAAAGATATCAAATGGCTATTGAAACCATTATATTGTTATCACTATGTTCAAACCATGCACCTCGTTGTGGTGGAAACCACTAGGATTGTTGTAGCACAAGCTACTAGATCTAAAATTTTAATATGATAGAACAATGGCAACAAAAGTACAAAACAATCATCAATCTCAAAAATCAAGTTGAATATTAAAAAGCCACAAAATACGATATAACAAGTTCAATGAATATGCTCATAGATTTAGCAAAGAAAAATTGTCTCTACAAGGCACTTTTGCAAGTATATTAATGATATCAATGATTTCAATATTGAAGTGTTGATCATCACTAGACAACTAGAATGGAAAATTATAGAAATGGCTAGGGAGCTACAAGGTTCCAGAAATGTTATCTTATGGTGAGATGAATTTAAACCCATTACAATCAACGTACATGATCTTCATCTCCATAATATAGACCAAATCTTTTTGAGAATTCAATTTGAACAAGGCTATGTAAAAGGAACTAATAAGGATGCTTAGAAGTTGTTGCAAGACATCAAAGACCTCTTAGTCGAAGCTCACAACATAACAAAACAATGTGATTTTCCACCACTGAAACGTGTGGATGAGTTCACTCCGCTCCCTAAAATTACCAGTAAAATACTACACGGGAACAAACATAAGCTACTAGAGCTATGCAACGTTACCAAAAGTTCAAGCAAACACTACATTGAAGTCCCAATTAGTAAAAAGCCCTTTTTTACTTAGGTACTACTCAAGGGAAGGCTACATTCATGATGACTTTTGATATCACTTTAGTGAGATAAAGCCAACTCATGATAATATTGTATTCCTCAAACTTTGAACTATAGTGTTCTTATTTTGTGATAGAGGAGCATGTGAACAGCCATAGAGGAATATATATGGTTTGCAATCTAAGTCAACTTGTATCAATTATGTGATGGATTGACTTTAATTACCCAACTAGGGTAGTTATGCCTTAATATAATCAAATTGTATAAGTAGACGCTTTAAGGTTACAAGAAAGGGGTTAGAAGGTTATTGTTACTGACTCGACTCGATGAGAAACCCACATTGCTTTTGTGGGCATAGGATTGCAATTAACCATGGTCATTGTTCCTTAATGGAGATCCCCATTTCACTTCAACTTTTAGTAGTATTCTAACATGATGTGTTTTGGTTGTTTGATTTTAAGAATACCTATACTAAATAGATTATTTGTGATTTTATTATGAATTATTTAGACTTGCATAGTGAAGTTAGGGTTTTATTTATTTCAATGCATTGGAACTTATTATTGGAAATTTATAATTCCATTACATCTCTCTCGACTTTTAAAAGTCTCAAAAGTGCTTCAAGTGAGACTTTCCGCTTTGAAGAATGCCATTAATCTAGACCACAATAGATCTCCTTGTTGGACACTTACAAGAAACCTGGCTCTTAAATGGAAAGTAGAAAGATATCAAATGGCTATTGAAACCATTAAATTGCTATCACTATGTTCAGATAACGTACCTCGTTGTGGTGGCAACCACTAGGATTGTTGTAGCACAAGCTACTAGATCTAAAATTTTAATATGATAGAACAATGACAATAGAAGTACAAAAGAATCATCAATCTCAAAAATCAAGTTGAATATTAAAAAGCCACAAAATACCATATAATGAGTTCGATGAATATGCCCATAGATTTGGCAAAGAAAATTTGCCTCTACGAGGAAAATTTTACAACTATATTCATGCTACCAATGATTTCAATATTGAAGTTTTGATCTACACACCTAGAATGGAAAATTGCCGAAATGGCTAGGGAGCTACAAGGTTCGGAAAATGTTATCTTATGGTGAGATGAGTTTAAACCCATTCCACTCAACGTACATGATCTTCATCCCCATGATATAGACCAAATCGTTGTGAGCATTCAATGAACAAGGCAATGTAAAAGGAACTAATGAGGATGCCAAGAAGTTGTTGCACATCGAAGACATCTTAGTCGAAGCTCGCAACATAACAAAACAATGTGGTTTGCCACCATTAAAACGTGTGGATGAGTCAACTCCGGTCCCTAAAATTGCCAGTGAGCGATTAGAAAATACTATACGAGAACAAACATAAGCTACTAGAGCTATGTAACAATACCAAAAGTTCAAGCAAACACTACATTGAAGTCCCTGTTAGTAAAAAGCCCTTCTTACTCAGATACTCCTCAAAGGGCAGGTCACGTTCATGATGACTTTTGACATTACTTCAATGAGATAAAGCCAACTCATGATAATATTGTTTTCCTCAAAACGTTGAACTGCAATCTTCTTATTCTGTGATAGAGGAGCATGTGAACAACCATAGAGGAAGTTTCCGAATTTTGTAACTCCTGGTTTGTTTATATATAACTATATGTAATAAAATCATATGAATAAAAGAATTGGGACAGCAAAAGGGATTTTAAAAGTTTTGTAACTCTTATTTCGTTTATGTATAAATATGAATCATATGAACAAAAATAATTTGGAGAAAGGATGGGAAGGGAAGATTATAATCTTAATCTTAAAGTTGCAAGCATGATAAAGGCCATAACGAATTGCGATGAATGTCTATGTACCTTCATTTGATGTTAATTTATGTTAAAGTCGCAAGCATGATAAAGGCCAAAACGGATTGTGACGAATGTCTATGTACCTTCATTTGATGTTGCCTTTTATTGTTGAATTGTGAATATTATGTATATTATCTTGTGAATGATTTCATTCATACTTGTGTTTTCCTAATTTGCTAATGAAGTACACAAATGGGGAGTTCAAGTTTAGTCTTTTTGATAATGTAATTCATTTGAATATGTTGAAGGTTATGGTGGTCTAGTTAAAGTGATCTCTAAATCCCTGCAACCTGGTTATATTTCATTGCTTTCTGCATCACTGCATTCTTTTAATTCCATTTTATTTTATGCATTTGCTTTTGCATACCAACAAAATATATATTTAAAACCAAAACGAAAAGTCCAATAAAAACCCAAAAAAAATACCCAGCATCAAACTGAAGATTTACCATTAAAAGCTGGGAACCCAGATTGGGAGTTTTAACCTGGTTATCCCTTCAAAGCTGACCAAGGGCATTTCCTGGTGACTACAGGCTCCAATTAATATCACCAATAATCTCCACAAGAACATAAACCATTCTTGAAATGATGGAATCGGTTGGAATCTCTTACCACAATTTCTCGGGCAACAACTTTAGAAATAACCTTGATGGCTGTGTGGCAATCACCACACACGCGAAGGTTTTTGAAAATTCGAATTGGTGACCCAGATGGTATGGTTATAAGCCCAAATGCAATAGCTAACTTCTCACTGTGGTAGCTAAGAACATTTTCCTTGTGCTCCTCTTCAACATCATGCAGTACAAAATTTGTATCAGGCACATACCCTGCCTCTTTCATCAACCTAGACAGTCTATCTAGCATTGCATAGATCTCCACTGCTTTTGGATGCCCTCTATCTTCTACAATAAATGTGTGCACTCTGTCATTGACCTGAATCCAACTGCATCCAGGCTCCTTCGTCACTCCCCTCTCTTTCATCATTTTCCTAATTTTGGCTACATCCTCCCACCTGCCTGCTGCAGCATAAATGTTTGACAATAGAACATAAGATGCAGCGTTCTGTGGCTCCAACACAAAAAGGCTTTCTGCTGCACGTTTTCCTAACTCCATGTTGCCATGATTCCTGCAGGCAGCAAGCAGTGCCTTCCACACAATAGCGTCAGGTTTAACTGGCATCTTCTTGAGTAACTCTTCTGCCTCGTCCATGTGCCCAGCCCGACCAAGA
Organism: Pinus taeda; assembly: GCA_000404065.3. NCBI lineage: Eukaryota > Viridiplantae > Streptophyta > Pinopsida > Pinales > Pinaceae > Pinus > Pinus taeda. The sequence continues at coordinate 102,822 of APFE030146361.1, forward strand.
AGGTCAATCATGCAGGCATAATGCTGTGTTCTTGGCGTGATGCAGTAATCGTGACTCATAGAATGAAAGTAATGGCGGCCTTCCTTCACTAGACCGGCATGGCTGCATGCAAATAGTACGCCAACAAAGGTGACATGATCTGGCTTGAAGCCTGTTCGTACCATTTGCTCATAGAGTTGGAGAGCATCCTTGCCACGGCCACTCTGAGCATATCCTACGATTATGGCAGTCCATGAAACAAGGTCTCGGGTAGACATTTTCTCAAACATGAGGCGTGCATCGTCTACACTGCCACATTTTGCGTACATAGTAACTAGGGAATTGTGCGCAGATACGTAATCCCCCGATTTAGATTTGACCATAAGGGAATGGACTTGCTTTCCCTGTTCCAGAGCCGATAAGCTCGCACACGAACTTAAAACACTTGCATAGTTGAATTCATCTGGCTGTATGCCTGCCCATCGCATTTGCTGAAATAATTGCAGTACTTCTTCACCATTTCCATTCTGAACATATGCCCCAAATATTGCAGTCCATGAGACAACATCTCGCTCCGGCATACTGTCAAGCATTTTATAAGCACTGTCCAAGCTCCCACATTTAGCATACATGTCAATAAGAGCATTCCCCACATAAATATTCGAATCAAACCCAGTTTTCATTATGAAGGTATGGATCTGTTTCCCATGTTCAAATGCTGGAATACTAGCACATGCATTAAGAATGAGAGGAAAAGTGAATTGGTTAAGTTTCATGCCTGTTTGTTGCATTTGAATAAAAAGTTTGAGAGCTTCCTCTTCATAGCCATGTTGAGTATAACCTGCAATCAATGCATTGCAAGACACTTCATCTACTTCCGGAATAGTCTCCAGAACCTGCCGCGCGTCCTCTACGCTTCCACATTTTGCATACATGTCGACAAGGGAACTCGCCACATAAGTGTTCAACTCAAACCCACGTCTCACAATGCAACTATGAACTTGCCTGCCCGCTTCCAGAGAAAGGAGGGCAGTACATGCGCACAGAACGCTGGGATATGTAAATTGATTTGAAACCAAACCTGCCCGATTCATGTCTCGAAAGAATTTGAGGGCTTCCTCTCCATCCCCATTCTGCGCATATCCTGAAATCATGGCAGTCCACAACACTGCATTCCGTTCGCCCATTCTGTCAAACACTTTCCGTGCATTTTCAACTCTTTTGCATTTGGCATACATATCCACAAGAGCACTGGCAACAAAAGAAAAGGAATCAAACTTAGTTTTAATGATATGGCCATGGGTTTGTTCTCCCTCTGCAAGGGCGAAAAAGCTTGTACAAGCCTTCAGAACGCTACCAAAAGTGTACGAGCTTGGAATCATGCTTTCCTGTTTCATTTGCCGAAACAATTCCAACGCCTCCTTCCCGTAACCATGGCGGGCATATCCTGTTATTAATGAAGACCAAGATATTGAATTTCTTTCAGGCATTTTGTGGAACAGATTGCATGCATCGTCCAACATTCCCCATTTGGCATACCCAGCGATCATGGTATTCCAAGTGAAGTCATCTCTATCAACCATTTTGTCAAACACTTGGCGTGCATCTTCAATTCTTCCGCGTTTGGCGTAAACATCAATGAGGCGGTTTCCTTGGAAAATTGCAGGCTTAAAGCCAGATTCAATCATATGAGTATGTAAGCGCTTACCCTCTGATATGTTCTCTGTATCGATACAACCCTGCAATAAATGCTCATATCTATAAAAGTCCCTGCAAATATTTTTTGTGTTCGCAGTGGCATTGAATTGTGTATTTTCATAACTACGAAGGCCATAGATTCCATCGATACTTCCAAAATTCTTGTCTAGGTATTCTTCTGGTTCTACTTTCATTGAAGCCATATGGATGCCAAAACCTGAAATCATGTGCATGGCTCTCCCTGTGTGATTCCATATTGTCTGTATGAGGAAGGAATTTGATTTCGTGGAAAAACTGTGGTACTCCAGTGTTGTCAAAGCATTGCTCAACAAATAAAGCATCATCACAATACCTTACATTTTCAGTCACGG
>APFE030146365.1:0-10491 GCA_000404065.3 Pinus taeda
GGGGGGGGGGGGTGTGAATTAGTATTATCAAATCAATAATACTTTTTCATTTCCATACTTAGATACATATACGCTACTTCAATTAAGGGAACCCACGTATATACGCAACTATGTCTAATGCAACTAACATATATCCAGAATACTTATGATTCAGTTAATCCATTAAATGTTGATCTTTAGCTAGTGCATCAGAAATTCATTAACCATATGTATAGTAATCAGGTGTAGTAAAACAGAATAGATCATCACACACAAGAAGCACACATGAACACCATGATATAAGGTGGAAACCCAATGTGGGTGAAAACCACCTACTGCAAGTCGTCTCTATCTTCTTTTAATAAGAAACTCCTTTTACAATAGTTTTGTACTGGTGCAGTCTTATACCAGTACGTAGGCTTCTACCTGCAAAAGGCTACAACCTTCTCTCGTTCTCCAGACTCTCCTGGAAGGGAGCTACAGCCCCCTTAGCTCTTGTACTAGCCGATCCACTTACAGGTACGTAGGTGCTGGCATACTGAAATGCTCCAACCTTTACTCATTCTCTGGCTGCTACTGGAAGGGAGATACCACCCCCTTACCTCTTGTACTAGCTGATGTACTAGTACGTAGGTTCCGACCTACAGAAGGAAACATCCTTCTCTTTCTTTCTCTAGGTACCACGTTTCATACTTTTTTAGACTGGATACTCCTGAAGCACAACACTATAATCTGAAGGCCTTGTTTCATCCAATTTTCATACTGGTCCCGTCAATACCATTGAAGCACAAAACAATCAATACTAGCATCATCAATTTCTGAATCATTGAAACACTGAAACCTTGTCAACAACACAGTCACCAGAACATAGAGCAGACTACAAAACTCTGCAATCACGATCAAACCCAATTGCAACTTCAAACATCATACTTCATTATGTATACACTACTACAATGAATCAAACCTACGTATATACGTGCTTTCGCCAAATCCAACCTGCGTACAGATCTATACATATTCAATCATGACTTTGCGGCTATTTCAGACATCAGTCATGCCCAGATCATAACATGCGTACAATAAAACATGCATCAATAATTCAGATCTAGTCTATCCATGATCAAACCATATAAACATGATTCATTTCAAACCATTTGATCTCGAGCTACCCTTAGATCTTTTTCTCCATCAACTGGTACCTGAAGGAAAGAAGATTGTAGGGTGGCACCTACGTGCTAGTATCTTAGCTAGTACAAGAGCTAAGGGGGTAGTAGCTCCCTTCCAATAGCAGTTGGAGCATTATAGCAGGTAGTAGCTTGTGTACAAGTAAATGGATCGACTAGTACAATAACTATGGGGGTTGTAGCTCTCTGTAGGTAGAAGCCTGCGTACTGGTACAAGACTGCACCAGTACAAAAGTATTGTAAAAGGATTCTCTTATTAAGGAGAAGATTGAGATGACTTCCAGCAGGTGGTTTTCACCCACATTGGGTTTCCACCTTATATCATGGTGTTCATGTGTGTGACTTATGTGTGATGATCTGTTCAATTTTACTGCACCTGTTTACTGTTAATATGGTTGATAATGTTCTAATGTACTCATCTAACTGAATCATAAGAATTTGTGGAAGTAGCATATATGAATCTGAATATGGAAATGAAAAAGTTTTAGTGATGTGATAATACTTATTCAACCCCCCCTCTCAGTATTATTTCCAACAATTGGTATCAGAGTAGGTCATTTGGTAGAAGCTTTATCGCTTGAAGGAGATCCGTGGAACAATGGGAAAGAAGCTTAAGAAGAAAGCACCAAAGAAGAAGAAGACATCTCAGAAGAACTATGACAGTGGGAGAATCGATTGGGGATTAGGTGTAAGAAGATTTTCAGAAGTAGATTCAGAATCATTTCATAATGAAGATGAACTATCAGGTATGAATCTGTTATCCTCTGATGTTCCAACTATCTATCCACGTAGAGAGGATGTATGTGATAGTGAAACAACTGAAGTTTATTTTATGGGTGAACAAGAAGGATATCAAATAGAGGCAGAATTTAAAAGGATGATAGACAAAATTAGAGATCAAGAAGATCTATTGAACATAAAGGATGGTGCCATCAAAGAAGTTGCTACCAGACTAAAGGCTCAACAAAAGGAAGAAAGCAAGGTAAGGATGTTATTCAAGGACAAATATCAAAATTTGCATGATGAAGTAACATGTCTAAGAAATGAAGTCAATAAAAAGAACACAACAATCAAGAAACCCAGAGATAGATCTAGTGATTATGAGAGTCTTGAAGCTACGACCCTCTCACTAAAGGAAGAAATTGAAGAAGCAAAGAAGCATAATAAAAATCTACTCCAAGCTATTGAAAAACAAGAAAACGAAGTTATCAGTTTAAAAGCACAGCTGGAATGTGCCTCTAGAGTTCGTCAAATGCTGCAGGTGTTGAATGAAGAACAAGAAAAGGAGATTCTCAATCTAAAATTTCAGTTGGAAGAAGAAAGAAATGCTGAAGAGAACGTGAAGAAGCAATATCTTGAAAAGGAAGAGAAACATCAAGTTGAGGTAAATATTCTAAAGGATAAATTAGAAGAAAGGGATAAGCTCTTACGATTTCAAGATAGTTCTAAAATCTTCGATGACATTCTTAGTAGTCAAAGATCTCCTGCTATCAAAACTAGTCTTGGTTTTCATGAATCTATTGAAGGTGAATCTAGTTCACAAGGAGAAGCAAGGAACCCTAAAGAGTAATCTAAAATAATCAACAAGAAAATGAGAGATCAACCCCAACAACTATCAAGAAAAGAGATTATTCAAAGAAAATCTTTTACTTCTAACTATGGAAGTAATAGTCGGCCATTTACTCTGATGAATAATATTGAATGTTATGAATGTCATAATCTTGGACATGTTGCAGCTAGATGCAGAAGAAGAATGGTTCAATATCATCACATTCCAGGTACTTTAATGGATATTGTTTTTCTTGCAATATGTTTGGTCACAAGGCTGCTAATTGCTATAGAAGGAATATGAAACATGTAAGATGTTATGCATGTAACAAGATTGGACATATAGCAAAGGATTACAGGAACAAAGTACGGATATCACACCAAAAGGAGAAATCATCATCACACTTGAAGATATGGAAGAAGAAGGAAGTTCAGTCAGAAAGATGTAGCAACGCACAAAGTACTCAGATGCAACACAGCACAAACATAACTAACTCAAGGGGAGCTGAAAGTGTACAACTTTAATGTCCCGAATCTCATACGCAAGTTTCATAAAGAGAAGTCGTGTATATACACGAGTTATACACTACAAAGTTGCGTATTTGCCAGTATGAGGAAAAGCAGTGGGGATAGGCTCAGAAAAAGGGCTGATATGTTTCAGTCCATTATTTGCTCTATCGGTCAATAGTTACAGCCTGCTGAGGATGTATGGAAATGTCATGATACTTGTAAAAAGTTTTAGAAGTGTTTTGATCCTAACTTGATGATGAGGATGTCTTGATGCTTTTTCTGATATATGCATGATCAAATCTAACAGTAAACAGATGGCACAGGTTGAGGGGGAGCATATGCTTTTAACAATGCATTGTTGGCATTATGGTTAATAATCCTTGATGATGATGCTTATATGGCTAAATAATGTATCTTGCTATGATGTGGTTATGAGTTGTCCATGATAAAATCACATATGATTCTTGGGGTTACATAGTTGATATTTATATTAGATTTGTGATTGATTCTCTAATGGTGCTTACATGGTGATCTTTATAAGGATAAGGAGAAGTACATAGCTTGAATTCACTCATATGTTGTTGTCGCCATATGCATAAATATCATATATTACAGTTATGATGCCGGAGTCCTACTGTTCTTAGCACACATATGGATGAGGACTGTTGGCTGGATACATGGATGATTATTCAAAGTTGCATTGTTGGAGATATGATGATGATGATAGGTTGTTGATTGATGCAGATATTCCCAATTGATGATACTTGGTCAATGCAGATCTGGATGGCTATGGTGTTCCTCACATAATGATTCTGTATATACAGAATTCTATTCAAAAGGCTGAGTTGATACGGGCATACCTTGATGATTCATGCACTAATACAAGTTGTTGGTGACAGTTGCTTTGGAGTAGATCATACAGTGTCATTACTGATGTTTATCATGATCTTATATAGGTATTTGGTCTTTGTTATAAATGTCATGTATATCATTCGATGTAAAGGTCATATCAAGACTCATGATGTAATAGTGTGTCTCTATCTATTATAGTCATTTGATGAAATATTTCAGTCATATCAAGGTCATGTAATGGCCTATGTTGGTTTCCCCACTATGCCTGGGATGAATGATGTAATGTACTTGGTTGTCATTTTCTGGTATATCCCCACATGGTTGGGAGATGGATGTATGTATGAGTCCTTGGTGATAGGAAGGCCGTTTATGATAGAGTCATGTTCTTCTTAAAACATCTTTTTGCAGAGCTTGCTTATAGTCAAGGGGAGCATGAACAACACACTTCAGCAGAGCAGAGGTTTCAGCATGAACTTAGAGGAAGCATGGTCAAAGTAGTACACCTTGGCATATACAAAGGGGGAGCTCATTCAGAGATTTCAGCAGGTACTCAAGGGGAGTGTTACATAGTAATTTGTCACCATTTGTCACCGTCCTTGTTACCCCTCTCCTGCATCTTGGAGGACTCATTCTGGGACTTGTGAGAAGTGACAAAACTTGAAACCACTTGCATTATTCACCTCTAAACATGAGCTTCATATGCCCTTAAGACATCTCCTACTCTTTTCCCTTAAAAACAACCCTTTTTACATTAGCGCTAGTCCTCTGTGTTATGCCCGCGCCAATGGGGAAAATCCTATTGAAAGGGCGCGCCATTAGTGCTATGTCCCAAAGTCGCAATCGCGCCAACCATTTTGGGCAAAGTTTTGAACTAATCAAACCTCCGAAGGTTCTGTCCAACTCATTCACCAAACTGATTCCAAATTGAGTGAGGATGGTTTGGTTTCGAATCTCCTTGGATGGAAAGTTGTTTGCCACCATTCCATGGAAGTTTCCAAGTGATGAAGCCAAATCCATGATTGTGGGGGATTGACCTTATCTCTTCCTTTTCCTCTATAAAATCTTGTTCCCATGGCTTGAGCAGGCTAGTTCTAGTTCTAGTTCTGAAAGTTCTGACTCTTGTGGCAATACTTGTGCTGAAAGGAAGATATCAAAAGGTTGGAGTTGCAAGAAGCCTTCTTTGTATCCATAAGGCTTTCCCTAAGTAAGGAGACTTTGTCACTAAAGAGAGAGAGATCTTGTCCCTCACCCCTTCAAGCTTTTGCAAGACTTGTGTAGCTGAACACCCAGCCAAAGGAGGACTTGACGTCAGGACGCTGGTTGTATTCTCCTTTGTTGAATTATTAATAATAGATGACTATCATTATGGTTCCATTCTCGTTGTACCTGTAATGGTTGATGTTGAATTATATCTTTCCTAGCTGATATATAATTGCATATATTAGATTTCACGCTTGTTTTGTGTTGTTCTCTTTGTGTGCAGGTGTCCATTCACGTGGATAGTGGAGGATCGTGACCGGCCAAGGCAAAAGAACGTGGGTGACGTCTCTTCTACAAACTAAAGCGTTGGATCTCAAGTAGGTCTTCATCACCTACCTTTTATTTGCAATTAGGAACTTGCGTAATAGCATTGTTTGATTGTTGCTAGACCCATTCTGGGCTAGTAGGGATCGCCTCTATCCGTAGAGTGGATTTACCTCTCCAACAATTTGGCGACTCCGCTGGGGATTTTAGCTTGTTGTTTAATTTGTAAACTTAGACGGAGTCTGAAACACAGCCAGATAGCCTTCGAAACACTATTGTTTTGTAGTAGTGAAGTAGATCAAAGCCGCTTCAGTCGATCTCCGGTTTGGTTTACGAATTGAACAATTTGGAGTTTGTCTTGCCTCTTTGGTTTTCTCTTGTTTGCTTGCTTAGATAAGCTTTTGGAATTGAATTCCTTGCTGCCCCTTGCTTCCTGACTTGCTTAGAGATTGTGACCCAAGCCCTGGACTACGTATTTTTCTTTTGAAATTGGCAAACTTTGTTAGCGCGGTTTTTGCCTTCACAGTTGCGCTAGTGGCCCTTGCTGCTAACTGACAACTCGCACCAATCCCTGTTTAGCACGAGTTGCAGCCTGACAGTCGCGCCAGGCCTTTTAGTTTTTTATTCCACTTGTTTGCCTGCTTTCTGAGCTTGGATTTGCATTTTGCCACCTCTTTTTCAGTTGCTAGAGTGTGTTCAAGCCCTATTTGACTGGTTCTCAACCTTTGTCCTTCGGGTGTTTGCCTCTTTCCATCGATTTCACACCTCAACCCTAGGGTATCTAGTGGTCGTGTGTGTCAAGCCTCCCGTGGGAGTTTTGGGTTCTTTGATTGTCCAGTTAACCTTGTGATTGCTTTTCACACCTGTTCAGTGATTGTTTAAGTGTTTTAATTGATTTCCGAGTGACTTTCTCTCGCTTGCTTGGATTTCATTCTAGCCTTGTTTGAGCTTAGATCACATAGCTCGTACAAAGCCTTGTTTTCCTTTCTATTTGGAGAACTGTTTTAGTGTCTTGGGATTTCATTGTGTCTTCATTGAATGAATTTGCCTCTTTGCTCAGTGTTGTTATATTTCAAAATTCATTCTAGTGCATTGTGCTTATAGAAAGGAAAATCAAATAATCTCTCTTGCGTTTAATAGTGAATGGAATAGAACTTTTCGTTATTTGTATTATTGAAAAGAAAAAGTTTTGTTTATTTGCCATTAGCTGCATTAGGGTGTTTGATTGATTGTGTTCATTTTGTTTGATCGAAATTCTTAACCTTCTCGTAGTTAGCATTCATCGAACGAAATGGCTTTCTTTGGCATGTAGCTTGCATCTAGGAAATCGTGAAAGATCACATACGGTAGGACCTGAAATCGAAACTTAACTAAAGATCAACCATAAAATAAACTGAATAAACTTAAAAACGCATTGGAACATAACGCTCACATTCTAGAGGTCTAGGCTAGAGACGTGCTCCGGCGTCGTTAAACCTAGTCGCTTTTGTTTTCGCATTAAGGTTGGGTGATTCCTCCTTGTTTGATCCAATTGTGGTCTAGTACAGACTTGGGCTCCCACATACCCTCGCGTATATATGGGGAGACTCCACTAGGTTTTCATCCTTGATCCATAGGAAGTCGTGTCTGCCGCCTTACAAGCCATAACGCACCGAATACAACATTCGGGAAGATTGACTGCAGTAGGGAAAGTCCTTGGTTTTCATATGATTGCCAAGGTGTATAAGCAGTTTTACGGATTGTCTGGTAAACCCTTTGACTAGTTTCTCCAGAGTAGTCATTTTTTATCCTTTTCGGACTCCTTAAAAGAAAAGGATCACTTGAGCAGTTTGTCACTTCGGGATCACAAAACATTCGAAGGCGATTAAAGTCACCTTTTTGTCCTTTTCTCGACTCTTAAAACATGAAAAGGTCAAGTTCAGTTCCTTTGTCTTAAAATTTATTCAGCCGTGATCATATTTACTTGGTTAGGTCTTGTTCGTGTTAGCTTGAGTAGGTTTCTTTTTCGTTCTTGATGGAAACTTTCCCGGGGTTCACCAACCCAAGTTCCCCCCCTGATGGGAATCCTGGTCATTTCCTTCCTCTTGGGAATGTTGGTGCTCCTTACATGGAAATGTTGTCCCTCCCAGGGTTAACTATTGGGTTGCCTGTTTGGTTGTTCTCAACCTCTCTGTTCCCTGCCGTCTTACCTACTGATCAATCAGTGCCTCCACCTGAACAACCTCATCTTGATTCTAAGGTGGACCTCTACCCTTCTACGCCCACTTCTACGTCCTCATCTTCTACTTCGCCTGGTGAAAGTCTCGATTCAAATAACCAGGTGGCTAAGAAGAAGAAGAAGAAGACGAAGAAGAAGAAGGCTCTCAAAGGAGAGGTTAAAAGCGCAACTACCCCCTTGAGTACACCTGAAGTCGGGCCACCTTCTGCTCCTCCGCGGAAGGTCAAGTTTCCTTGTAGATTGTGCAAGGATGACCACCTTCTTCGCAATTGTCCTGGCATTCCCAGGGTCTTAGAAGTATGGTCCCGCGATCTGGCCCGCCCCTCATCGCCCTCTGAATCTCACGGCGATGCTACCTTATCAGTTGGGAATAGTAAAGGAAAAGGGAATATTCGAATCCCTTGTAGACTTTGTGAAGGCAATCATCCCCTTCACCTTTGTCCGCTCATGGATAAAGCCTTCGATGTCTTGGAAAGTCTCACGGCTCCCTCACCCCAACTCCCCATTGGATATCAACGTCTTTCTGCAGCTGCAGATCATCCCCCTGCTAACAACGAGATTGGTTCAAATTCCTCTCTTGTCCAGCCTCCTCTTCCTGAACCTGGCTCTACCCAACCTGTTCCAGACCTACTATTGGTCGAAAAGAGTGTCGACTCGAGTTCACCACCTGATCACTCTGTTTTGGAAGGGCATAATTCCCATGTTCTTCTCGTCTCCTCAGATTCCCCTGAGTCTGGAAATGACTCTCCTATCCCAGTTGCTCCCGAAAGCCCATCTTCAGTTCCTATGGAGCATGGGGGCGATCATATGATTCCCCCACCAAGTAGTTTGGCCATCTCCTTTTATTGGAATCACCTGACCGCTTTCCACCTCCCATCCTATGTGCCTTTCCAGATTATGGTACTTGCCTGTGATAAGGCAGTACCTGGCACTGTTCTAGATGAAGGTGCGTCGGTCAGTCTTATGTTGTACACTACTTGGCAAGCTTTAGGTTCCCTGCAACTCGGGCCGATCACGCAGAATCTGTTGGCTTTCAACGGAGGAGCCTATCCATCTCTAGGAGTCCTCCCGAAGTTCCCTATTACTTTGGGAGGTAAAACCATCTATATCGACGTGTTGGTTACCCAAGGTGTTTTATATTTCAGTCTTCTCCTTTGTCACGACTATGTTCATGCTATGGGGGGCCTTGTCTCTTCGCATTTCCGTGTGGTTTTCTTTCCACATGATGGAAGAATAGTGACTATTGATCAATTGTCATTCGTTAGTCCCCCGATGCCTCCTGCGTAGTTTTTGTCCCCTCCTAGTTTTTATCCACCAGTTGTATCTGCCCCCGGCAAATCAACTACGTGGCCACCTATCCCATACCTGTATCTAGCGATGCCACCGTCATGCATAGTGTCCTGGGGGCATTGGGTCCTGACTTCCGAGATGTTGACCTCCCACTGGGAGAGCCACTCTTGGAAGCCCCAACTTCCTGTTCATTATGATGAAGTTCGGGTGGAGCATAGTTTGCTTTCCTATGTCAAGCTCCTTAAAAAATGAAACTGGGTCTGGTCGAGCATAGTTCCTGATCTTGTGTCACGCTCGTTAAAAAATGAAACAAGGGTTATGAGGATAGTTCTTTTACTGTGTCCACCTCATTAAAAAATGAAACAACCCCCTTTCCAAATTGAGTCTTTTGATTAAGATCTCGTAAAATACAAATCGAGTCTTTCCATGATCTCAAAAGTGAACCTTCATTCCATCCACTTTGTTGAATGCAATGAAGCTTGGGGGGCATGTACCTCGTTTTGCGTTATTATGCTAGGGGCATGCGAACTTATAACAAGCATAGTTTTTCATTTCAAGCTTGTGTAAACATGAAATGGAATCCAAGCAGAGTTCTCCATGGTTCAAGCTTGTGTAAAAATGAACCTATACCCGAGTCACATTTAAGCTCTTTTCTAACTCGTAAAATATGAAAAGATTGCCAAGTATTTTTTCCCTTTTTGACTCGTTAAAGAGAATAAAAGTGGAGGTCTTCTTTCAGCTCTTTTCTGACCATTCAAAGATGAAAAGATTGCTGAGTTATTCCTCTCAACTCGTTAAATGTAAATGAGAGGCGGTCGTCTTTAAACTCTTTTCCGACCGTTTAAGAACGAAAAGATCGTTGGACCCTTGTCGTTTCCAGTTCGTTAATGGTCACGAAGCGACGTGGTTTTGATCGCTTTTTTACTTTTTCAGATCAAAGTCACTACTCACGAAAAGTACTCCTCAGTCGTAATGGTCGGGCGGTTCTTTCGAGCATAGTTTTATACTTTTTCGGGCTCGAGAGACACAACTTTACGAAAAAGGACACCCCTGGAGTTTTCTTTTTGCTGTCTTTTCAAACTTTCTTAGCATGAAAAGACGTCGAGTTTTTCCTTTGTCAGACTCGTTAAAACTTTAATGACACCGGGTTTCGTCGTGATGACACCTCTCAAGCATATGTTATCCCCGTCAAGCTTGCCATCCAAAAATAATCGGGGTACTCACCAAAAATGGTGGGGGAATAAAGGAATCATAATCATCGTTGTCGACAGTATGTCGCTCTTGAACATGGCACTTTCTGCATTCGTGTCTGGGTGGGGACATCTCATCTCGTTTCACACTTGCCTCCATGGGTTTGGGTTATCCTATTTGACCATTCATCTGCTC
>APFE030146365.1:12235-26835 GCA_000404065.3 Pinus taeda
GTGGATAGTGGAGGATCGTGACCAGCCAAAGCAAAGGAACGTGGGCGACGTCTCTTCATCAAACTAAAGCGTTGGATCTCAAGTAGGTCTTCAACACCTACTCTTTATTTGCAATTAGGAACTTGCGTGATAGCATTGTTTGATTGTTGCTAGACCCGTTCTGGGCTAGTAGGGATCGCCTCTATCCGTAGAGGGGATTTACCTCTCCAATAGTTGTTGTTCAAAGCCATTTCCACTATATACGCCGCAGCATTAGAGTTTGAACGAGTGTTACGCCGTCAGCTTCTCTGTGTTTCAACAAACAGCTGCCGTTCCTTTGAGAATTCGTAGTGAAACTATGGGAGGAAGATCAATTCATAGAGAACCACAAGTGCTAACTGTTTTGGCTACTGCCCAGGAAATCCTGGCAAGAGCTGAATGGTTGACCTATCTTAATCGCTTGAGGGAGTCCAATGAAATATTAGCGATTGAATTCTTGCAGAACTTGCAAGAGGGCTACTCTACAATAAGAGGAAAACGTATAGCAGTCACCGATGACATAATCGCAGAAGTCTCAGGATTGCGAGCCACCGAACTAATATGGATGTTAAAGAAGGAAAGACTACAAAAGATTATAGAGATCTTCCAGGATGAGGGATAAAGCCTGACAATTCAAGGAAAGGGGGTGCTGCCAGCAACACTAAGAGAGCCGTGGGCAGAATTAGCAAAGACCATCCAAAGCTGTATCACCTGTGAAGGTAGAAAATATGTGGTAAGACCATGACATCTTAAACTCCTAGCTGTTCTAAAACAGAAATGCTCTATAAATTTACCTGCATTGTTGAATTCATTACTGCATGACGTTGCACGAAGCATGAAAAAGGCACAACATGTAGAGTTAGTTGTTAGTCATCATGGATTGATTCGGTTGATAGTCAACCATAGTCTTACCCAGCAGCAGAGCAGCTGGGAAGAACTAATTACCATTGTAAATGGGGGGTTGGCCACACCCAAACGTCCGAAAAAATGGAAACAAGTCACTAGCACACCCCAACATCTAGAAAAATGGAAGTAGGTCACTAGCACACCCGAGCAACCTGAAAAAACAAGAAATCAGCAAAGTGGAAACATGTTACTAGCACACCCAAGAAACTAGAAAAATGCAGGAAATCGGCCCAGCTAGCACGACTATGAGGGGGGTTGGAGAAGCCCCAAGAAGGCACTAGCCAGACGATGGAAATCAAAGATGAGTAACCCCCACGAGAAGACAAGGAAACAGAAGTGCAGGATGAGGAAGCAGAGCAGTCTGCAAAAGAAGAAGAAGAAGAAGATGAGGAAGCAGAGCAGTCTGCAGAAGCAGTAGAAGAAGAAGAAGAAGATGAGGAAGCTGAACAATTAGCAGAAAAAGAAGAAGAAGAAGAGGAGGCAGAGCAATCTGCAGAAGAAGAAGAAGAAAAAGATGAGCAATTTGAAGAGGAAGGAGATGAGGGAAAAGAAGCCAAGTAGTCCGAGTAGGAGGAGGGAATGGAACAGTAGGAAGGAAGCCCATTACAAGACCCATTAGGGGAAGATGAATTGGCCAAAGTTTTGGCCAATATGGGTGAATATGAACAACCTCCGAGTCCATCAAACCTCCATGCCAGATAGAAACCCCAGGAGAAAGATGCACCCAAGGAATCACATGCAAAAGAGGTAGAAGTAGAAAATCTATCTGTTCATGATGAGAAGATGTTAGAAAATGCTGAGCAGGAACAAACCATTCCTAATCAGAAGGCACCAGAAGGAAGTCCGGAGGAAATAAGGGCAGAAAAAGAAATAGCCCAAGAAATAACAGAGCTAATTAAGGTTCTTGCCCCAGAACAGCCACCCCAGGAAGAAAATCAGGAAGCTAGCCGCAGTCCAGACCGCAGTAAATAGCCTGATGTTCCTTCTGAAGAAATGGCGGAAATAAGGGAATTATGAAAGGAACAATAGAGATTATTGAACATAATAGTCCAGCTTCACCAACATATTAGGATTCTAAAGGCGAGGCAAAGGGTAAAAGGGACTTCAGGAAGAAAAGGTCCGACCACACCAGCAAAACCCCTTAAGGGCAAGAGGCAGAGGACCAGAATCCATCTTGCTACTCAAAACCCCGACAAAAGCCAAGCTGCTATTCCAAATGAAGCTGAAAAATAGACTGTTGTTCCAATTGAAAAGGAACAACAATAGGCTGATGTTCGTGTTAAAATAGAAATGGATGATAAGATAATTCAGAGGGAGGCACCACCTTCGGGAGTAATAAGGGTTCTGAACTCGAAGCAGCGCAATAAGAAAGTTCAGGTAAAGCACCCGGCCTCCACGGCTGCATGGAAAAAGGATCCGAAAACGGTAACCCTTCAGAAGTGTTTGAAGCAAGCTCAGCAAGAAGCAGAAAATCTTAGGGAGAAGACAGTCCCCAGAGAAAAATATGAAGAACTACAGCAGCAGCTAAGGAACATCAACTTATCTGAAAGCCAGGCCTTCGAAGGATGGCAGAAGGAACAAGAGAAAGTTGAAAAGGTAACTCTTAGGTTATATGTAGTCATCAAACAGATGGATACCTTGTGTTCTCTATACAATGACGTCCTAGCATGTAGAGCCCCTGCTAAGAACTATGCCCCGTTTTTAATGGAAAAGTATTTGCAATTGAAAATAAAGGTTGTTAAAGCAGGTGCTCCCATACAAATTAACACCATAGATGATTTCATAAATTGTTGTAAACACTACGGGGTAAAAGTGCAGAGGTTATTGTGTGAATTTCACTTGCATAACCTTGTACTAGATTAAGAGACCGAACTGAACCCTGGACCTTTTGTTGGGGGCATTCAATTACATGAATTTATTTCATTTGCAGTTAATCAAATTAAATGGCTAAAATCCTATAACACTTTTCAAAGACAAGAAAACGGATTAGATCTATGGATAAGAGTTGATCCTAGGGACCCCGCACAGTTATGGAGGAAACATAGAAATCTCATGAAGACTCTAGGAGTGATTGAAGCATTAGGACCCATACATGAGGCAATCATTCGGTAGGGACTTGAATACTTTTCCTCTATCAAAGACCCTACCATTGATGCAGCTAAATTTCGATATCAAATACCTAATCCAAATATCTAGCTCAGAGAACCATTTAAGTATGAGAATTTTAAATTAGCTGCCAACCGTTTTCCCCTCTACGGCGAAATTGTTTTGAGTGCAGGGCCATCCTGGTTAGGATATAGATTCTGGAGTCCAATAATTTGGCATCCTGCACCTAGATACCAAGCCCTGTATGAGATGCCTGAGGGTCAGACAGGCCATTTCTTTGATCATCTAGTTTCGCATCACGACTCTAGGCCCTCACATGAGATACCATCTCTAGCCTACGCACTCACTGCCTTACATGTCAACTACAATGGTTTCATGAGGCCATGAAAAAGGGTAAGCTGGGGGGTGTGTGGAGTATCAAAGAAGGTATGTTTTGATGGTTATTTCAGTATCTTTTCATTAGGACTTATAAGCCTTTTTGCATTATGAACTTAGAAAATGATAAAGAATTATAATGAAACATGTGAGATTAATATAGAATGCTGACAATTGTCGTTTCCATGTACAGGAGGGAGGAAAAATGAAAAGTGGCCATCGTAAAGGAAAAGACAAAGATGAATTAACTGATTTCCCTTCAACAGGAGACCGCATGCAATCCAGATCAAAATGGACCAACTCACGAAAGGAAGAGAAGGTACCAGCTCGATGCAGAAAAGAGAAGAAGTAACTCAGGATTAATGATTCTGTGAATCCCTCAGGATCTTTGATCCTGAGGGATCGTTGTTTTATCTATTTCTGCATCTAGATATCTCTGTCGTCACCCTTATATAAGGGGCAATATTTTTAGCTAATGCATGGTTATGCTCTTATGTAATTTCTTTTAAAAGATCAAGACTATGATCATTACGTCCTGTTAAGACTTGCTTTACTGTAATTTTACTTCATGCATTAATACAGACTTGGTTACTCTTTTATCTTTGAGCCTGGATCAACCTTAAGCGGTGTACTCCTGGAGGCTAAGGGCCCGGCCCTGGAGGACACTTGCTCTTGTACCATTACGCGTGTTTTCTATGTGGTTTGTTTATCAACGTGATCTGGTAATCCGACGTGTTTTATAAAGTTTATGTCACATGCTCTGTCGTTTTTAATCCATTTAATTTTCCTGCAAAAAAAAGTGTTTTATTGGCGCTGCATCATGTTACTATTCCTTTAGGTGTTGGTATAATATGATTAATCTCTACAGGATACTGTTGTTCCATTACAGAGTTTTTGTGTTATGCGATTGTGCCTTAGCATTACAGAATTTATTTTGGAAGCTCTGATTTTATATGATTATTGAATCCTTTAATATTACTGTTTCATCTTGAGATGCAATCGTACACTTTCTAATTAGTGTGACAACTAAATCAGAATGAGCACGTTGTATTGTTTTCAATGCTGTTCCATCATGTATATGTAGGCAGTGTTGTTCTATTGTGTGTGTACATCTTTAAGAATGAAGGATTGATGTTTAGATTGACGTGATTGAATAGATTCACAAGCTTGTTAAGCTTAGTTGCTGCTCTATTCCTAGATTGTTGTTCCATTTCTGAATTGTTGTTCCATTTCCGAATTGCTGTTCCATTTCTGAATTGTTGCTTCATTTCTGAATTGATGTTTCATTTATGAATTGTCGTTCATTTTTAAGGTTGTTGTTCTATTTCATTTTTTTTCTCTTTATCTTCCATTTCATTTCTTATTATTTGTTAGGGACGATCTTAGGCTGTAGTGAGAAATGGCGTCTGCTACCCGACTCCCAGACCCCTGATCTGTTCTCCGAATTCTTTTCCATCAGTTTCTAAAGGGATGTGTTATTGCTACCAAACCATTGACTGATACATTGCTTAATATCTGAATGTGTGATTTAGCCTTTTGAAGTAGTTAAGTTGTAGACACACATCTATTTATTTTTTTAGTTTCAAACAACTGTACTACGAGCATTACTCTAACAAATTCTAAGCCTCAGATTGAGACACTCTTTGAAATAGCAGAACGTTCCCGGATTGAAATATTAATGTGAGGTAACTAGAGGTGAAAAAGACCCTTTTTATAGCTCTACACTACTGTAATATAATTCACATACATGGGACAATGATATTTATTGTTCCCATGGCCTTTTCACTTCAAACACCACTCTTCTATGCACATGTTAGGTTTAGTCTCCTTGTCTTTCTTCAAACTCTGTAATTCTAGGTGTAATATTGCTAATTATGAGTGGATCTGCTACACCCCTAGGTTCATATCCTAAATAGGTGATGCATGCAACCTCATCACGATCTCCAAGGCTTCTTTTTGTGTATCTATCTTTTGTTTGACAGAGTGATTATCAAATGGGGTAGAAGTGACACGATAAACCAATCACAATGTTGGTGATCTATGATCTGCATCATATATTATCTGATCTGGCACTTCAACCTTTGACCAAAGTCCCAAGGAACCTCTTAAACCTTCATCATGATCTCCTTAAATTCAATCATCGACTTTGATTCATATTTAGACATACTAAAATCTTTGTGCAAAGCCGTCTCAGTCTCTACTAGCATTGCAAGAGAATTATGAGCGCAATACTTAATGTACCGGGTTAGCACGCGATACTGCAAAGCAGTAACCAACTATGCCTTCTTTATGTTATCATCGGTGGTATGTTGCACTATCCATACAACATTCACAACAAACCAGAACTGCCCTAGATCTTCACTTCCTATGCCATTGAAGATCGACATCTTCATTGCATTCACCATGTTGAAAGGTGGGGGTGGAGGTGGAGGTGTGGGCAAAGGTTTATGCAGTGGAGGTTGAGGTGGAGGTGGAGTGGAGGGGTGATTTTTTCTAGGAATTCCCTGAGTTGTTAGCTGATCAGCACTTTGCGGCGTTATATTCCCCGCCCCTTCATTGTCACTTGAAGGAGGTCTAATCAATGCACTATACTCTGGTCCTAATCCTTCTCGATTTCTAAAGAATCTTCCACTTTGCGTAGCTCCAAACATCAAGGTAATGGGATCACCTATTTTTCACATAATAGCATTTTAATCCAAGTATTTAATGATCTTAAATACTTACCTCACGGTCCCTTGACGAATCTTTGCTCTGCTTTGATTTAGCTGCTGAGGTATCGACTGCAGATTTTGTAACAAATCCTCCTAAAATCCGATCGAGTCAATGATCGACAACCTGGGTGATCTTGTTTTTAGATGCTTCTAATCGTTGCACTAATTATGGAGTCCACACTATAGGACTATTGAGTTTCCACCTTCTGTGACTATCTGTCAATTTAGTTAACCACTCGTATAGTTCAATGGGGAAGGTGAAAAAGAAGATCTCATGTATCTTTGTATACATATATCTATTCAACCACTCTTCCTTTGATAGGTGCAGATTCCTATTTTATTGCGCCACGAACTCATGAATATTTTGATCCAACCACTTTTCAATTTCTTTCTTGGTCAGGTTCTAATTCTAATGATTCGACATCACACATATCTTTCAAGAATATCCTAGTGCTATCAACAAACCATTTTTTGGCTTAGGGGGTCCTGACCTAGGTTCAGAGTTAGTTGTGCCAACCAAAAAAACCCTATACTACTGGCCATTTCGGAAACAACCCGCATAACACAGGCTGCAGTCTCACCTGAAGTAGTATGGGGAGTTCAAGAACCAAGCTTCTACATCGAGAGATTAGTGTGATGTATTTCAGCCCCTTGGATCTTCCTTTGTGTAGATTGACAAATTTCTAGGGCACATTACTATAACTCAGTCAGGTAGCATTCAGACCTTCGTGAAGTCCCATGATTAGCCCTTGCAAACCTTTAAAAACTGATCTACCTACTTATGTGCATCAGAAAGAAGTCCTAAGTACCAATTCACTCAGATCTACTTGATTCATCAGAAAACATAATCAGGATCACCAGAATCTTCATAGAAGTGGCTAATAATTTATTTCAGACATTATTAAGATAAATTCAAGACATGCACATAGCACTTAATCAATATTTTATAAAACATGTCATTCATCAGCCACATATAACCTTAATAGATATAAACAAAAATACTCAATAATTCTTTGAAAAAGTGTCTTTATTGATCTTCAATTCACTGGTTACAAACTCAAACTACCCTACGCACAGAGTTGCATGGGTCTGCACACTCAGATGCGGACTCTACCTAGGCCTCCATGCACTCAGCTATGGAGCCTCCCTTTATTTGCCTAAGCATAGGAAGCAGAGCCTTCCTATCTTAGCTCCATCCCAAGAGTCTCTAATGAATTCAATTCTCTATCTAAGTTACTTCTTACTTTCACTAAGACTCATCTATTGATATACTTTTCCATACAATGCCATGGTCCATGGACCATGGGTGAATCTCAAAACTGACTCAACACTTTACTTAAAACAAGGGGCTAAGTCCTTTTGACTCTTATTCAACTATGCACTCTACATCCACCAATCATGGAGACTTTACTTCTTTTACAAAATTTGTTATAAAAATAGACTATTTAATTCCATTTTTCTGTTGGGGACCCCATCCCAACACACACACTTATAGGAAGGAAAAGAAAAATTGCTACAGATACAAGAAATGCAAAAGAAGAAGTCTATTCTTAGCGCACGGCTTGAGCCTTGGATAGAGGAAGCCAACCAATTTTCATAGACCATTCTTGAGAAGCTGAAGGCTATGCAGCAGACACAGAGGACTATGCAGCTGGCAGTAGAGGGGCCAACCACAGAGAAACTGGTCCAGGAGGTGAAAAGAGCATAAAAACAAAGTATCGTGGAGCTACAAGGATTGACCAAGGTATTCAAAGAACTTTGCCTAAAGGTAGAATAACCAGCTGAGTCACTCAAGGGCGAGTTATGATATTTGTGTTGGGGGCCTATTAGGATGGGGACCCTAGGGGCATAATGGAATTAATTAGTCATTTTTTGTATACAATTTTGTAAAATATGTTTCATGATATATGGAAGCAGAGTGCAAAGAGGAATAAAAGTAAAAGGGGCTTAGCCCCTTGTTTTAACTAAAGTGTTGAGTCAATTTTGAGATTCATCCATGGTCCGCAGACCATGGCATTGTATGGAAAAATATATAAATAATAAATTCTTAGCGAGTCTTGAAAAACATTGGAAAAAAGTTTGGATAGAGAATTGGGGTTCATTGAAGAGTTTTCAAAGGAGATAAGGTAGGAAGGCTCTGCTTCTAGCGCTTAGGTAGAGAAGGGAAGGCTTCGTAGCTTAGTGCATGGAGGCATGAGTAGAGTCTGCAATTGAGTGTGTGGACCCTTGCAGCTGTGTGCATGGGGTAGTGTGAGTCTATAATCAGTGAATTAAAGATCAATGAAAACAATTTTCCAAAGAATTACTAAGTATTTCCATTTTTATTTGTTTATGTTATATGTTGCCGATGAATGACATGTTTTATGAAATAATGATTGAATGCTACATGAACTTATTGAATATGTCTTAATAATGTATGAAGTGAATGCTTAGCTACTTCTACGAAGTTTCAGATCATTTCTCTTATGTTTTTTGATGAATAAAGTAGACCTACGCACACTCCAACCTAGGGTTACTTTTTGATGTGCGTAAATAAGTAAATCGATTGTTAAGGGTCCACAAGGATTGATCGTGGACCTTTGCAAAGGTCTAAAGGATGATTTAACTAAGTTGTAGAGATGGGCCCTAGAAGTTTATCAATCTGTATGAAGGCAGATCCAAGGCATTGGAAGACATCATACTAGTCTCTAGATGCAAAAACTTGGTTCTTGCATCCCCCCATACTGCTTTGGGTGAGACTATAGCCTGCGCTACGTGGGTTATTTCTGAAAGGGCTAGTAGTGTAGGGTTTTTTTGGTTGGCACAACTAACTTTGAACTTGGGTTAGGACCCCCTAAGCTAACAATAGTGGATAGGTAACTGAAAGTGCTTTATAAATTCCATGGAAATGTTATTAAAATTATTTTCTAAAGCTCATGGTAATTGAATGTACCACTTGCAAGTTTTTCCAATCAAGGTGCGGGGGAAGATTCTAAGCTAGATACTATCATTAATCATAGAATTTGATACACACCAAAGGTGGTAAGTTGTGATGTGTGTTACTAGGTCTTCTCCCTATTTTCCTTCGAGCTTCAAGATATTTGCATGAATCTTATGTGGGATCGAAGGCAAAAGCAAGTTATGGTTGATGAGGTCATTTGTGAGCTTTTACAAATACAAGATGTATAAATTACACAAGAAGGGAAAAGGCACAGGTTCCCCCAAATCATACTAGTGTAGAGTAGGATGACCTGAGGGACCATGAGGCATCCCCATCAACTGGTTTCCAGTAGGGTACATAGGTTGCAATGAATAATAGTATCCTATCAGTGGAGGTGGGGTCATATAAAGTGGCGGGCCATAAGGCATACTAGGATGGGTAAGAAAGGATTGGATTCCCCCATGATAGAAGTTTTCCCCTGGATTCAACAAATGTTAAGCAAAGGATTTGGTTGAGGGAAACTGCTAGCCACATATGGCATAGTGGGTGGAGGACCACCACTGGTAGTATGTCCACTAGGAGGAAATAGATCAATAAGAAAATGACCATATTATATCAATGGATGAATAGTGATTTTCATGCCCCTAATGGGTAATGTACATGTTGGAAACATTTCCCCCAAGAGTAATTTCCTAGGGGTTAGAACTTAACAAAGGATTCCAACCAAATGAGTTGTTGAAGGTAGTCGTACTAAAAAAACATATAGGGTTGATAGCCGAAGGTCAAGGAACTGGCACAAACATGGTAGGGACAGGAAGGTGATGAAATATACTCATAGTAGGTGTATTTTGAATGCTTAGACTAGGCATAGTCTAAATAGTACGATAACCAAGAAAGAATGTTGAACTGGTTGTAGGTGGGAGAAGTTGTAGCAGAGCGAAAGTGTCCATAAAATACCATGAGCCACTAGTAGTCATTGAGATAATGGGAGTGGAAACTGACAAAGAGATGGCAAGAAAGGGTGCATCCTAAACTAAAATAGGCCCAAGAGAATTGGTAAGTGGAGGATTAAAAGGAAGAAAAACACCTTCAGTAAACAAGTCCTCTAGTAAAAGAGTCTCTTGGGAAGTACCATGTGATTCAATATTTTATACTGGAGAATGATTCCCTTCTGTAGAGGGGAAATATGATTCATTGAAGCTTGACAATTTCTCCACAGTTATTTGAGGAAGGCCTCATTGTCACTAAGACAAATGACAAGGGCTGAAGGTAATCATGTTGAATGATATATTTTAACAAAATTTTAGATGAAGTTTCATATATGTATTAGTATCAGTATCAAAGAGAACACACCTAAAAATCAAAATACTCTAAAAGAGATCAGCAAGCAACCAAAGGAAAAGACTTAGTCTGATAGCCACAACTAGCGAGAGATGAAACCCAAATCGAAGAGCTATAGGGTAGAGTTAATATAATGTAACATTTACAATTACTCTTAAGCTTCACCAAAACTCAGGTAAGAAGAGTCCAAGCACTCTCATGAAAATGAGTACCCTCCCAAGAAACCAAAGATGGAGTAGGTTCATCTATTGAGGTACTAGGGAATCCCACCCTAGTCAATTTGTGTTAGTCCTTAGAAGTATGACCACTAAGTTCGCCTAAAATCACATAGATCACTGGGGGGTCATGGTTTGGGAAGTATGTTGTAGAGGAAAGATACTTGAGTCCTTGAGTAAGCTTTGATATCCCTGAAAGGATCCCTGGAATACAGAATACCCACTCGAAATGCAATTGAAGGTGGGCTACTATATTTCACACCCCGATGTTGCCTCACGCTTAACTCCCTTATTATAGGAGTGGTCCCAAATGATGCGAGTGCAACAAGATTTTCTCCCTTTAATGACACTAATTTAAGTTTTACAATCTTGGTGAGTTGATTGACACAACCTATCCCAAGACACTAGCCTAATCTAATATGCGTGTATTGAAAAAGAGTTGCTAATAAATTTTATTACGAGGTTGATTTTAAGGGTACTTGATTAATGTATTTGGAGGGGGTGTTGACATATGGATTTTTTGAGACCTAACTCAAACCATGAAGAAAACATGCTTTTCAATTTTAGTTTGATTAATAAGAGTTTCTAAAAGGAGAGAGAAACCATATTCAACCAAATAGTTCTAATGCAATTCTAACATAAGAAAATAAATGCAGACATGCAATGGTCAAATAACAAACCCAAAATAAACTTGAACTAACTAGCTAAAATAACAAAAAGCAAAATTATTATTATTATTATAATTTTAATTAATGAAATTAAGATTTTGTTCAAAAGAAATATATACATGCATGCAACCAACAAAAAAGATTTTCTCTCTTTAATGAAACTAATTTAAGTTTTACAATCTTGGTGAGTTGAATAACAAAACCTATCCCAATGCACTACCCTAATCTAATATGTGTGAATTGAAAAAGAGTTTCTAATAAATTTTATTACGAGTTTGATTTTAAGGGTACTTGATTAATGCATTTGGAGGGGGTGTTGACGTATGGATTTTTTGAGACCTAATTCAAACCATGAAGAAAACATGCTTTTCAATTTCAGTTTGATGAATAAGAGTTTCTAAAAGGAGAGAGAGACTATATTCCTTTTCCAAAACCAAATAATCCTAATGAAATTCAACATAAGAAAATAAATGCAGATATGCAATGTCATGTCAAATTTGGAGGAAAATTGGGTCTTCAAATCCTGGATAATTTCTTTGTCATTTCCAACCAGCAAAATATCATCCACATACAAGACCAGATAAGTAACACGGTCACCAATTAATTTAAAATATACACAATGATCTGCTTTGCTTCTGGTGAAGCCAAGTCCCCGTATAAATGTATCAAATTTCTGATACCACATCCTCGGTGACTATTTAACCCATACAAAGAATTCTTTAACTTGCATACCAGTACTTTCTTACCCTTCGCTGCAAAGCCTTCAGGTTAATTCATGTAGATTTCGTCTTCAAATCCCTGTGAGGAAATGTTGTCTTCACATCCACCCATTCTACCTCAAAATCAAAAGCAGCAGCAACAGATAGAAGTAATCTAATAGAATTTACCTTGGCAACAGGAGAAAAAATATCACCAAAATCGATTCCTCGCACCTGGGAATAACCTTTTTCTACCAACCGAGCTTTGTATTTCTCCACTTTTCCTTCTGCATTTGTCTTCTTTTTGAACACCCATTTTCTGCCAATGGGTTTCCTTCCAGCCGGCAACTCCACCAGATCCCAATCCTCATTTTTGTGTAAAGATGCCATTTCGTCAACCATGGCCTCTTTCCAAAGTTTTCCATCCTCTGAATCTACTCCTTCCTTCACAATTTTGGGATCATCGTAAGTAATAGATAAAGCAAAATTTGAACAGAAAGTAGATGGACTATACCTTTTAGGCTGCCTTCTTTCTCAAACTGATCTTCTCACAGCCGGATTTTGTGGCTCTTCTAATTCCTCCTCTGCTATAGAGTCTGATTCTCCCTCATTTAGCTCAAACTCTATCTTCTCAGGTTCCTTTCATTTCACTTCATGTTTAATAACATATTTCACCTCTCTGAACACCACATCTCAGCTATACACAACCTTCTGTGTGACTGGGTTCCAAAGATTATAACCCTTTAAACCATCCTTATACCCAATAAAGATGCACTTTTTAGATTTTCTATCCAACTTGGTTCATTTATCCTATGGAACATGTACATATGCATCACATCCAAATACCCTCAAATGTGAAAGAGAGGGTTTCTTACCAGTCCATACCTCTTGTGGAGTCTTATCCTCCAACGCTGATGTAGGTGATCTGTTGACCAGGTAACATGTAGTATCCATCGCCTCTACCCAAAATTCCTATCCTAACCCGGCACCACTAAGCATGCTTCTTGCCCTTTCCATCAACATATTATTCATTCTTTCTACAACTCCGTTTTGCTGAGGTGTATATGGAGTAGTCTTCTACCACGCTATACCACACTTCTTACAGAATTCTTCAAATTCCTTACTGCAAAACACTCCACAATTATCTGTCCTCAACACCTTTATCTTCTTCTCTGTCTGGTTTTCCACCAGAGCCTTGAATTCTTTAAACCTATCAAAGACTTTAGATTTCTTCTTAAGGAAATATATCCATGTATTCTTTGAGAAGTAATCTATAAATGATACATAGTACACAGACTTACCCAGTGATGGAACCTTCATAGGTCCAAACTATTGAGATTGCAACAAGATGATGGAGCTTAGTGAAAAGAGTCGCCTTCACTAAGTGGGCCCGCAGGCTATTTTTGGCGCAAGTCTATTTTTAGACTATGTCTATTTTTAGACATATGGATCATGTCTATGGATTGCAGGTTGCTGTTTATGGATAATTGATCAAGTTGGGAAAAATAGATGGACTTCTATTTTTAGATCACAGCGGAGTGACTGCTCAGTCTAAATATAGAACAGTCAAATATTATTAGCTCATAATAATATTTAGACTATAAACTCTGTCTTATTCTCTTGGAGTACTTCAGGATGAGCTACGGATGTGGTACATGCAGATCCCAGAAGGAAATACGTGGTTACCTATGGGATGACTAATATTTGCATGCAGGACTTCAGTTAGAACTCAAGTGAGTTGAGTTTATTGGACTGGAGGTGCAGTTGATGGAGTTGTTTCAGTTTAGCTTTGTTAAACTGGTTGTATTTAGTCTAACTGGCGAATAGACTAGAGATGAGTTGGGTGAATTAGTTATTAATTAATTCACAAGTTATTAACTCTTAATACAACTAATGAATACATCAGTTAACTTAGTTGCATGTCAGTGCATGTTCAGTTCAGCAGGGACAGGTGTTAGAGAATCAGATTGCTATCAGTTGTGACTATAGTTGTGCACCAGATCCTGCACAAATAAGGGGATTGAGTATGCCAATGAGTTTTCCCACATTGTAGCTTGTTCTCACATGATTTAGCCAAGAAAAGACGTGGCTGCCTTGGAATTATCACCGGTTCTTGTGCAGGTATTGAGAAACGGAGGCAGGCAAGCAGCGGAAGAGATTTGAGCCAGTGATTGATTCAGATCTGAGATGTATTGTGTGTAACAGAGGTGGAGATACTTGTGAGAAGTATTATTCTGTGTAATGTTACATGACTCAATCATTAATATACAGATAGTTGGGGTTTTTAGCGAGATGCTTTCCCCGGGATACATACTGTGTTAATGTGTGAATGCTCTTGATGTTTTATTGTTATTGATGCTGCTATATGGATGATCAACGTAGAGGAGCTTATGTATTGTGTATGTTTTCCGCAATAGTACATGATCAGGATAATCTCTGTTGAATATGTGTTAAATTATTCAAAATTTCTACATGGTATCAAAGCTGGTTGATTTGTAGAAGAGTTTTCTACAGGATATCAAAGCGAGGATTGATCATCAGATCTATTATTCAGGAAGTGACTACGTTTTATTTCTTCAGGCAGAGTCTGTAATCAGGCCAGGTAGCCTCTGGATTCATCTTTCTTTTGGAAGGTGAGATAT
>APFE030146366.1:2061-23309 GCA_000404065.3 Pinus taeda
AAACAAGTACACAAGAATATGGAAGGAAACAAGAATAGATTTATTCAGATGAAAAGTAGCAAGAAGATTACAACCATGTGCTCTAACCCAGCATCATCCTCCAGCTAAGAAGCCCTTCTACACCTCAAGCAAAGCTAGATCACCCAACACTGTGAATGTACACCAGAATACCAACAACACTTCTCTATAAGATACAAAATTCCAACCTTTGGATCTCTGTGATGATGGATCCATATATAGATGATTACAAAGAGGTGAGTCATATTTTGGGATCTTGATTAGTGTCTTCTCTCCGATAGTTCCTGCTTCCACTTGGAGAATGATGATCTCTTACTCATCCCTGGTCAAAAATGGAGTGGCAAGTGTCAGAGGGGAAGCTTCTGAAAGATTCCATGATCTTCCACCTCGCATTTTTATCCATGCCATTTTTCCATTCCCGACCATCGCACCCTACAGAAGAGGAATTCAATATGCATCGCACCCTGTACATTGGGAAGGTGATATGCATCGCACCCTCTGCTTTGAGCTTTCAGTATGGTCCAGTTTTGACCATTTATGAGCAGTTTTCAGTGGAGAACTTCTGGGAGATGATGTAATCATTTGATGTTCATGTTCCTTTAGCCAATGAAGCAACACTTTTAGGGACTTAAGAGCCCTCAGTTTATGGACATTTGTGATTGGGGTTGAACTGCCAAAAAATGTCTATAACAATAGGCACCTCATTTGTGTGACACTTTCGCATGACTTTCCTCGACAATATCTACGTCGCGACTCTAATTGAAACATTATTGATACTGGAGATCATGTACCCTCTCTTTTTCCTCTCCAGCTTAAACTTCTTCTTCATGGCCTTTGAGATGGCCAAATCATCACTTTTACCCTTGGACATGTTCGCTGGATCCTCCCCTTTGTAGGGAGCCAGGTAATTCTATGAATCAGATGGATCGTGATGGGGATGGGCTCCTCCAGCCACAAATGCCCATCATGCATCAGGCAGAGTAGCTGCCTGATGACAAAAATAGTCAATTGGGTACGATGGTAATGCGGCACCCAGAGTAGGTTTAATAATCCTGATTTCTCTACTCCTCATAAACACTTGTGTGGCTCCAACTTTATGACTCCACTCGATGTGTTTTTCTTTTGGCGCATTAGCTGCACGGTTGCCAAATGTGGGAATTTCTCGTGGTCCGTGAGATTCCAGTCTTCAAATTTTAGAACCAACACTCATCCCAAGTGCACTCCATTAAAAATGATGTCATCGGGGAGCAACAGAGTCTGAAAAGAGCTCTTTATCTCATTTAGGTCCTTGGGCACCCTTGCTTTCCCCTTCCGCAGAGGAACATACGCAGACCGCCTGGTCAGAGGGTCCACACCCTAGGTTTCTTCCTCCATTTCTTCATCCTCCTCTTCTACAAGGATTTCTTCAAAGTCTTCTTCCTCCTCATCGGCTTCCAAATTGATCACCTTCCCCTTTTCTTCCATGGTGAGCCTCGTCCTTAATAGATTCTTGGGGACACACGCACCAGTACCATAGGCTACTTATCTTTCTTAGGTCTTAGTGTGCGTGGAGATTTAGGGATTTCAGTGACTATCCTAGCACTTTCTAGGGCTTATCCTACTGTCATAGCCTGCGCAACCTCCTCAGCAGTCACCTCTCCAATATCCATGGTTTCCTCTAGCACGACCATACTGCTATTCCAAAATTCTCTCAACAACTCAGGTAAGTGCTCAAACAACGCCTTCGACTTCAAAAGATTGAACAAATCAGGGTTCATGAATCTCTAGGCATGCAATAGTTCAATTCTTAAATTTCCAAGTGATGTTTGTTGGGCAACCCTTTATAGTGTTGTTTGAATTCGAATTTGACCGTTCCCCCCATTTTTAGTCCATTAATGCTCACTTGGTGGTAGATTTTCCCAAATCTAGCTCATAAAGTTCACTGTAAATGCTTTTCGCCCGCTCCATTTGATATCAAACCAAGCATCACATCGTAAATAGTGACTGTAACAGTCACTTTCCATCCAACCCACACGGAAGCGCAGCTACCCTCGCACTGTCGCATACCTTGTGACACCTCGCTATTGCGCGTAATCCTAACATCGCACAGCTCCCGGGCAGAGTATTTTATAGTCCTATGCCTCCTTTTAGCTTCCTGAAGTGTTAAGATTGTACTTCTTGTGGCTAGTCAGATAGCCGGGCCACCTGTATATGGCTTCAAATGGCTACTAGTTACTTTCCTTGGGAAGCATTTTCCATTTAATTTCACCAACTGCACCACACCACCATCTGTGATCTCCATAATAACATATAGTCCCATTTATTGCATTTGGAGCTTCCCCAGGAATTTATCAAACTTACTATCATATAAAAACACCAAGTCATTCACCTTGAAGGTGCGCAACTTAATATGTCGACCGTGCTAAGCCTTTTCACACTTCTTTTGTACCTGTTGGTGGAATTTAGCCAAAAACCGTTCTTCTTCGAGCTCCTCCAACTGTGGGAGCCTCTCCTCCAGGGCTTTGTGGTCTATCATACCTATGAGTGCTGCTATGCGCAGACTAGGCACGATGTATTACATTGGCATTACGGCTTCTACTCCATAGACCAGCCTGAAATCTGTTTGTTTCGTCATCTTCTTGCATGTCATCCTATAAGCCCATAATATTACGAGTACGGGCAGGTCCCAATCACTTTGTTGCGCATTACATACCTTCATCAGTGCGTTACACACCTTCTAAATGCTTCCGCGTGGATAACCTTTTGCGTGATTTTCCTTCCTACATTCTATCTTTCCAACATTAAGAGCCATTTGCACATTTGTCCCGCCAACACATACTTATTGACCATACATTTCAGTGCGAAGTTCATGTGCATCTGCGCAGGTTGTTTTTCATATGCTTCGATCCACCTAGCCAGACTTTCACATGGATCATTTCATCCATTGTATTTTTCTTCCAATCACAACCTATGCTTCCTAAATCATGTGCGCATCATCCTTCTACATTCATGCCAGAAGTCAAAGCTCGCTTTGTGCGTACCCCACCACCTCACGGGCATAGCACGTAGTACCTAGTCCAAGGCCTAGAAGCGTTGCTTTTCCAACACATCCCTTTCAAATTTGTTCAAGAAGGTATCTACCTTACTTAGGTCATCATAAGTAGGCAGGTATCTTCTATCGATACGCAATGCTACGACCTTGTCATCATATTACAATTCAATGTAGTTACCTCATGTAACTGATTCTCCATTTCCTCGTCTGAATCTGAACTACAAGAGCTTTCGCGCTCCCATGCAAGCCACACATTTGTGGTGAGATTTACCCAGTCCTGGTTTTACGTTGTTATCTTATAGATGCATTCCAACTCATCATCACTTTGATGATCATGCACTGGCTCTGTATAGCACGATCCTTCAGCAAAGTCTAAGGGTATAACTACACATAGAGACTTCTTTTCAAAAATCATCTTGTGCTTCTTCAGATTAATCACCCCGTTCATGTCAGTGGCCCAATCAATTCCTAAAAGCATGGGATAGGGATTGTTGTCATCAACAATCTCTATCACTTCAAATTCTGCTAATGCGCTCTCTCCCTCAATATCCACAGTGATTCCTTGCAATCTTCCCATGGGTATTATCTTCTGTTGGTTCACCATTCGCAGCTGAATAGGAGACCATTATAGCATAGGTCTCACCATTCACTCCCATGTTTTCTTCAGCAAAACATTCGCATCTGATCCTAAATCTAGAATTACTTCCATTTCATATTCTCCAATTTGCGCATTTAACCACATTTCTCTTCCCATCCTCGTCTTATGCTTTCCAATCTTCCGGACTATGTGTGGTTCTCCTAACATGGTCCAAACACATCTGTTAATGAGTTCCTGTAATAATTTTATAGCTTTACTGTCACAAAGTAACTTCTTGCATGTTTCCAAGAATGTTGTGAGCATAGATGGGTCCATCTCCGGCTTCAGTCTATATTTGCTTCCTTAAGTGGAGGCATCAACGAAGCTCTTCTTAGCTTCCATGAAGGTTTCCCAAGTGTGCTCCAAATCAAACTCCACTTATTTCACTAGAGCTTTGTGAACCCAAGTACTATCTTCTGGCCATTTTCCTTTGTCATCTCCCATTTCAACTCCACTTGGAAGCACAATGTTCACATTTGGATCTTCCTTGTGTGGCTCAGGCCTCATCATCTGCAAGTTCTGAGTCGAGGGAGGCGATAGCGCTCCTTTGTCACATATCCTAACTATAAGTGTATGGAAATCTTCTGTCTCATGATCAAAAAAGGTGCAATATAAACACGACAGTCACATTGGATTCATAAAATCGCATTGGATTCATACAATCACGAGCATAATGTCCTGGAACTCCGAAATTGTAGCATATCAACTCACCGTGACCTCTTCTAGTTCCTCCTCTGCCTCGACCTTGTCCACGCCCCTAGAATCATGTTTGTGCCACTCCTACATTTTGGTCTAGGGGTCATGTTTCGGCCTGAATTCTGTAGGTGGGAGTTCTATCCATCATCAACTCATAGCTTCTACAAGTGCTCTCATCGTGTCCCACTGACCTACAAAAGTTATAGAACAATTTTTGAGAATTTTTTGTATACTTTGTAACAAATGGAAGTTGTCTGTAACATTCTTTCCACCTATTTAACAAATTGCACACCACAAACTAGGCACCACGCTAGGTCATGCATGCACTTTCGGCCTTAACGGCATCAATCCTCCTCTCACGAGGTAATATGTGAACACTGGGCAATGGTCCTTATCATGACCCTGCCCATTGCATTTTATGCACCACACCTCTTCACACACTTTTGGTCAAGCTATTCTATCCTATTTCAAACTCTTCATCTCCAGGCTTAAATTCTTTAGTTGTGCGTGGATCTACTGAACTCCTAAGTTAGGATCCTGCATTGGGGTCTCATGCAACCTCATCGTGATCTCTAAGGACTCTGCCCAAGTCGTCAACTTCTGTTGTGATAGCACACTCCTTAAATATGGCGTTAGCGACACTAAAAACCACTTCCGGTGTTATCCATCCATCAGATTCATATTAGCTTTACGAATCATACACTTCAGCCTCTGATCCAACTCCCAAGGAGTCTCACCTAGTAGCATCGTGATCTCTTTGAATCTAATGATCGACTGTGCTTTAGACTTTGGCCTGCTAAATTCTATGTTTAGTGCTTCTTAAATATCTGTGATTCCTGCATTTGGATTATCATTGGAATGATTAATATACTAGGTCAACACATGGTCCTACAGGGTGCTAACCAGTGTCGCTTTCTTTATATTATCATTTGTAACTTGAATTTCCCATATGGTTCTTACAACAAACCAAAATTGGTCTGGATCCTCATTTCCCAATCTCTTAAACATAGGCAACTCTATCATGCTTGCCATATTGACTCGCGGTGGTGGCAGAGTTGGTACGGGTGAAGTTGGAGGTGAAGGCAGTAAAGCTGGTGGTGGTGTGGGTTAGGGTGGTACTCACAGAATTCTTTGCCTTATCAATTGGATTGCACTTCGTGGAGAGACCTTCGTGAGCTCTTCCTCATCCCCTCATGGAGGTGAAATCAAGGGGTTATTTTCTGGTCCCTTATTTCCTTCATTCCTGTAAGATTTTCCACTTTGCGTAGCTCCAAACATCAAGGTGATTGCATAACCCTATTTTCACAGAATAGCATTTTAATCCAAGTATTAGGAGAATCTACGTACTTACCTCCCCTCGCTATAGCTAACTGAGGTGTCTACTGTGAACTCGATAATGAATCCTCCTATAATTTGATTGAGCCAATTATCAACGGCGTGTGCGATCTTATCCTCTGACACTTCCAATCTTCACACTAACTCTGGGGTCCACACAATAGGACCGTCAAGCTTTCACCTTACCTGGCTATCTGCTAGCTTCATGATCCACTTGTACATCTCAGTACGGAAAGAGGTGAAGAAGATTTCGTGGATCTCTATGTACAGGTAGTAGTCTAACCATTATTCTTTTGTCAGTGGCGGGTTCCTGTTCTCCTGCACCACGAACTCGGGAATTCATTTATCCAAATAGCCTTCAATTTCCTTCTTAGTTGGATTCCAATGATACGACATCAGACATCTCTATGCAGGTTCTAATCCCAACAACAGAACCATTTGTTGGCTTGATGGGGCTTGACCTAGGTTTAGATTTATTTAGCCAAACAAATCCTTACACTACTGGCCCTTTCGGCATCAGCCCACGGAGCGTAGACTGAAGTCTCACGAGAAGCAGTATGGGGGGATGCTGGGACCAATTTTCCACACCCTTGAGATGTTTGAGGTGTCGATTTAGTCCAACTGTGTCTACTTTTGTGCAGGTCACTTCGTGCACTATTCTGATCTATGATACCTTCGCAATCTGTTATAATTGTCCTTCACACAGCACTAACTAGGAGTTGAGGTGATTTCACGCTGCTATGGCTGCAATTTATGTTATTTCCCCAAGCTACATTATGTATCTTACTTATCCCCTTATAGAGGTTGGTCAACTTGGTGTAAACATATACTTTAACTCACATTCACATAATCTACACAGTTATATATGTTCGTGCATCATATAAACAACAGAAATACAATTTATACCCAATATATTCGATGCAAAAAACAGGGAATAAATACACATAATGGATGTAAAACTTCTCTTTATTAATGCTTTAACAATTATAGACTTGACTCACCCTATGCACTTAGCTATAGGGGCTTGCGCACTCATCTGTGGACTACTAGGCCTCTGTGCACTCAGATATAGAGCCTTCTCCTACTCTACGACCCAAACACTTGACTTTACACTTTAGATATTCATCATCTCTTCATCCTTATATCACTCCATTGATTCTTTTACAACTTAGAGTCCCGCTCTATTTATACAATCCCATCGTCCGCAGACCATAGGTAGATCTCTCTAGCCGACATTACATTACAAAATTAAGGGTGGACAACCCTATGACTCATTTGCAAGCTACGCACCCCACACCCACAAAATGTGCAATATTTACATCAAAGATATAATTTATAACCAAAATCTAGGCTCTAAGCCCCAAAACATTCCTTGGGGCATCCCACACCCGACAATATTCTTGTTTCCTACAACCCCCACCATGCAAATATGCACTTATAGTGACCATGCACTACCATGTCCAATTGGGAATCACGTAAGTCTGAAGCTCAAGCTTAGGATTGGACTTTGGGAGTGTGGAATGCATAGTACAGGCTATCCCTACTATGCATTTTGCAGTTCTATGGCTTAGTCCTACTTCCTTGTCCACTAAAAATGTGCAATGTGAAATCTCTCCCTGTCATTGCCCAGGCTGAACTACGCATTGCACAATCTCAAGCCTTAGGCTACATCATTGGTTGCTAAGACTGTGAAATGTGTAGTTCCCTCAGCCAATATCCCTCCCTTTTTATCAAGATTGTGCAATATTTCTCATCAATGCACTGGTTTGTTACCTATTCTTTCTTTGAATGTGGTTTTTCAAAAGCTAATTTATACTTTCCTGGAGTGCCTTTTCCCTCCTGAAGGTGCCACAATTGTTGAGAACTTCTCTCCAACAATCACTATTACCATGGCACCCAAGAGAGTTTCCTCAAAAGATACCATAGAAAGAAGTACCACAGAAGAAGTTAAGAGCACACTAGTAAACTTGCCAATATACACAAACACTCAATTGTATATGGAAAAGGAGTAAGATATTACATGGCCGAAAGTGAATGAATATTTTTAGCAAAGAACTTAAACTAAGATCTATAGCACCAAAAAGTGTACATTAATGTCTAGAAATTAGGGCTTCACGAGGTTGCATGCAGATATCTAGCCTTCTTGTTAGCACCTGGATTGAACCTTAGGCTGAAGGAAGGCAATCCCAGGGTAGCCACAAACCACACTTAGCCAAGTAGCTAGCCCTACTAGGCCAGGACAAGGCTCTCTCCGTAAGGATCTCAGCCAAATTGACTAGATCTAGAAACTAATATTAGGTTAGGTATAGTAGCACAAGGTTTGATTTGATTTTGAAGGGTTTTGTTGGCTCAGGAGGAGCCAAATAGTTAGGGCATGGAAATTAGGTCAAAATTGCACGGTGTTTGATGGGGCAAGGTAGGCACAATGATCAGAACCTTAGGGTTTGATGGATGAGTGAAAATACAGGTGAGGAGCTAGGAAGAGCATGTAAACCTCATGCATTCTTCCTAAACTAAAGAAAACACAGGCTGTGAAATGTCTACCCAAAAGAGAGCATAAAAGTTATGGATTCTGCCTTTCAGACTTGTATACATTGACATAAAGAGTATGAAATGATGAAATGGAGTCAAAAATACATTTTAACACATGAAAACATAAGAAAATATGAACTGAGCATCATACCACATGGATCCCAAATAAATAGTTGCAATTTTTCATTAATCTGCTACTGTAACTAATACAAAATAATATCTAATCAAAACATAAGCATCCCACTAAATCCAACCATTTAAAATGAGAAAGAAAAAGAAGATATAGACCTCAATTCAACATCCTCCAATCCTTAGGGTTCGAATCCCTAATATGTGGAACTAAGCCATCAAAATTTGAACAATAGACTAGAATCTAGGCAACCCTAACAACTTTCCTCTAAAAGGGAGGGAACTGATTCATTTGACTTGAAGAGAACTTTTGATCCAATGAATATACCCTCTAGTGACTAATATTCATATTATTTACATAACTAGTCACTATTTACATCAGTAAAAACATCATCCATGAGAGAAAACCCAAAAAATTACAATCATGGCACAGTGAAGTGAAAATTTAGCATAAAGTTGTCCTATGCACAACGCCCGAAGGCTATGCACAACACATTTTGCAGGGCCAATTTGGAGGCCTTCTTGGTGTCCAAAGTGAGCTCATGATAGCTCATTGGAAATTCTATCCTATATAATTTCCAAATCTGCATTTATCTTCTCATTTGGAGTTTATTTGACCCCTCAAAAATTGATTCTCCCAAGACTTCTTCTATGTGCAGCGCCATGGTCAAAACAGGCACAAAAACATGATTTTTTAGGTGTTTTTTGACCTTTTGGCTTACTATTTTTGCTCCAAAAGCTTAGAAAATTCATAGGGAGCATGATTACATCATTATGAATCCAATGTTCATTTGGCCATTGGATGCTCCTAGGAAAAGCGCAGTGCCACTATAGATCTAATTTAGCAGGAAAATTGTCCTATGCGCAACACTTATTGCAGACCACTTTTGGAGGCTTTTGCGGTGTCCAAATTATAGTTGGGGTATCGGTTTGGAAATATTTTTGAGTCTACTTTCCATATCTACCTTCATTTTTCAATTTTGAGCTCATTTCACCTGTAAAAAGCACAATCTCCTAAAACTCGTCAAAAAATGCAGAATGAGGGTGAAAAAATGCAGTGTTGTTCCAAGAAACTTTTGGAGGTCTTCCTAAACTCCAAATTGATCTCATTATAGCTAATTGGAAATATAATCTAGTATAGTTTTCATTTTATTTATCAAGCAAGTCATTTGGACACTCCAGCTAGGAGAAAACTTCATTTTCCCAAGGTCACTCTATAAGTGCAACAACTCTCCTGTGACACTTGTAGTTTTGAAATTTCTCCAAAACCATGCCACATGTGTAAAAACTGAAGGAGGTTTTTCTTCCTTGTTATATGAAGGAAAAAAACATCTCTCACTTTTGTCAAATTCACATTTTCGTGGTCAGAAACACAATTTGAAGAAAACCTGACCCGTATGTGTGGTGAATGACTTGTCCCTTTGAATGACTTCTTAACAAATGATGGAGACCTGATGTTGATGATATGAAATGGCTTAATACATTATGATATCCCTTATTCCTTCTCTAATCATATATCTCTAATTCCATAGCAAACCCTAGCTCAGTGGGAGAGGAAATTAGGGTTTAATGAAGGGAAAACAGGGGATTTGTAGAAATGAAGGGAAATGAAAGGGATGGGGGATTCTAAATTCTTAGGATACATTTGGGAGTTAGGGAGTGATGTTAAGAAATAGGGGAAAGTTTAATTTCAAATAATTAGTGATGGGAAGTGTTTAAGAAGGTCTATTAAGGCTAGGGTAAGTTATATGAGAATTAGGATATAAGTTTTTTTTGTTTTTTTTATCGTGGAATTCATAGAACCAAGAAAAATGCCCTCAAAACTCTATGGGGGGAATGAGCCTTAAAAGCACAACTGAGGCAACAAGGTAAAAGATGACCCAATCACTTACAAATTATATTTTGGAACCTATAATAATGATGAAAACTCTTTGAATTATAGTACACTCAATTGAGGGGTGACATGGACCAGTACTTGGAAAACTTTGGAAGGAGTGAAAAAATCCTAGACTTAATACCCAGTGACTAAATTTTCACTTGAAGACTCACTGAAATGAAAAAATTTTACTTTGGCACCCTAAGACCACTTTTTAAGAACATGTTTGATCACTGGTGGAAGGCTGCAA
The DNA here is from genome assembly GCA_000404065.3 of Pinus taeda. NCBI lineage: Eukaryota > Viridiplantae > Streptophyta > Pinopsida > Pinales > Pinaceae > Pinus > Pinus taeda. The sequence continues at coordinate 12,566 of APFE030146366.1, forward strand.
GTATTAACACTAACACTTCCCAATGGTAGATGTGATCAACTCGATTGTCTCACATATTGATGTGAAGACCATGAATTTGTGCAATGCTAACGGACAGAGGCTTGCTACTTTTCTGACAGTAGATTACCAGCATATGTACCACATCTTCCTGAGATAGAAACACTTATGGATTCATACTTTTATGCCACCCACAACATTTTGGCACAAAAATATGTTGTTAAGAGTTGGGTGAAAGAGCCATCAAGGTTTCGACAAACACCCACCAACACATATAAGACAAGGTCTCGGAGGGCCTATTAGCTATTGATCATTTTAGTGTGCAAAATATACAACCAGTAGAGCACAGAGACCTTTCTTGAAGGGTGGGAAATATTATTGAACCAAGTTATGAATGAGGGGAATTTGTTCAAATGGTTAGACTTGTCGCTTGGTAACACCCTGAATCCTCCCAAGGGTGGGAAAGTGATATTTTAGATGTTTACATATTTACTAGATACAATCTATGAACATAATGCACTCCTTCGAATGAACTAGGCTTGGACACCACATGATCCTTGATTTGAAATGAGGGTTTGAATATATTTTCATACTTACAAGAACCTCCCACTCCAAATATTAACAAAAATATGATCTAGCTTATGTTGGCAATTACAGAATTAAGTACTTGAAATAGGTGTATGTCTTTGTTTTAACTGTTAAAGTGCTTATTTGTTCATACTGATATTAAAGAAAAATAACAGTAAATGTAGCAAATAGAAAATCACACATAACAACAATATAATCTAGGAGTTCACCCTGATATCTTGGGCTACGTCTCCTTGAGCTCTTGTCAACTTGACTTGGCTCTTTGGGATTATGGTAAAGATTCTTTTACAAGTTCCACACTCAACTCCAAAGTTTTCTAAACTGAACCAATGGGCTTAGAATACCATATTTGTCCCTAGTTTTCCTCACTCTATAAATAGATCTAAGCTTCCTTGGACTTGATTCCTTCAATTAGTACATTGAGCTAACTTCAGCTTCTGGATGGCACTAACTCCTTCATAATTCTTCATACTGTCTCTGGAACTCCTTCTTCTGTCTTCAGTATATATCAGACACCTACAACAAAACTGATCATTTGTTTTCTAAAACTTCCCTATAACTTCTTTGCTCCTAGAAGTCTTCAGATGCTTCTGAAAACCCCTGCAATGGATTTAGAAGGTCATTTATAGTTAGAATTGACAATTGGATCACTGAGAATGAGCTCCGGTAGCTCCTATAACTGCCTCCAACCTCTAGTGGATTCTAAACTCTAGAATCAATCTTCTTGGATGGAATTCTCCATGAAGATGACTTCTTCAGCTTCTATGGACTATTCCATCAGCTTTAGAATGCTCTAATTAGTCTAGCAAGCCTCTTGGCTCACTCTTGGGCTCTACCTTTGTTTCTTTGGAAAACTCTGTTGTCTCTGGACTTTGTTGTCTCCCTTTATAAAACTACTATTATGTGGTATCTCCACCAATATTAGCAACCACACTTGACTTCAACTAAACTTAGCACATCCGCTAAACTTTAGCCACTCCGCAAGGCTGACTGTCAGAGGTAGCTATTCGCATTACCATAACTATTGAGCGCACATGTGTGATATAACCTCGGTGGTTAGGGATATTCCTCCATAGAGCTTTTGCGATCAGGTTAATCCTAAACCATTGATCTATCCCATCCATCCAAGGGCTATCACGTCATCTGCTGGCCAACTTTCCCAGACAATCTCCACCATAGATGTGACCACGCTCAATCCAACGGACATCGCTCAATCTTGCACATATTTCATGCACGAACAATATCTGACCGAGGATGTGCGAGGAAATCATTTTTTCTCTGCTATGTGTTGCCTACTAAATGGAATCGCGTTCCTTTGGTTGATTACTACTTCTAGATTTTCACCCATGTGATATACCATTTACCGCTTGGCCGATACTACCCATGTGCTTTATTTGGATTTTAATGAAAAATCGCTTTATAAAGGTTTTGTGCTTAACAAAGGTTTACACGCTTAAAAAATGTTTTAGCGCTTAAGGCCAAATTTAAGCTTTTAACCTCTTAACCTTTATTCTTTACCTTGGTTCTTGTCTATGGTTAAGGTCCTGGATCATTTTCTGATCAATCCTACCATGCACGTCCACTACAAACTGCTCTCGTATTGCAACAATCGAGGAGTAATGGAGAAGCTAACTTACCACTTCCTCATTCCACTATACAAGATGATATTTGAGGAACAACCACCTTGCATGTCATGTGGAGCAATAGGAAAAGTAACAGAGATCGCAAATTGATTTTACTCACAAGATTGCACCTTCGTTAAAGTGTTCGACAGTTAAAAGTCGCCATATATTTTTCCAAGGTATGTCACCGATAATCTTGTCATGCAATAAGTGTCATATCATCTTGCCACAAGGTTAGTAGTAGCTTTACACAGGAATAATAAAGCACCTTGGCCAACCCTTCCTATGAAAATTGGATTGTATGATAAAATAACCTGAAAGTCAAGAATACCAAAGGAAAGGCGATAGAGAAGTTTTCATTTAGTACTCATGGCTTTAATTCATACAATCCCCATGGTATTTGCAAACACCACTCTACGAGAATTGACTTTCAATTTCCTAGTAGGACATTTCATTGGCAGGAGGAAGATCCATGGAAGAATTGTTATATTGCCTCCAAGACCCACGAGCTGGCCAATTTTGTAGGAAATTCACAGGTATCTCCATAGAAGTAAGCTACTCTGAAAACACCACCAACAGAAGGGAGAAATCCATGCAAGATAAGGGAAAGATAAAGGTTTCTTGTAGTTCAGGCAGAGAATGGAGTCACAAGATGAAAACAGATCCAAATATTATGGAAGAAGCTTAACAGTAAAGGCAAAAAGGAAACAAAATATGTAGAGAGATGAACAGAGGAAAAGCAAAAAGCAGAGTATATTGGAGGAATAAAATCACAAGCAAGAACAAGAAGACAGGAAGAAGCAGGAAGAAGAAGAAAGGCAGTGTGTAATAGTAGAAGTAACATCATGGAAACAAGTTGAAGAAAAAGAACAAATTGAAAACCAACAGAGGAGGAGAGCAGACATATCTAGTATCAGGAGATTGCTCAGCAAATTTAAGAGTTGATATAGATCGATGACACGGAGAGCCACAACATTAAGATGTTGACCCAATCCCTAGCACATAACGGGTCACTATTTAGTCTCCACCACCTCTAGAAGCAAATTTAGGTCCAGGTGAGGAAGGGGAAGTTGTCCCTCTTGACAATGATCTGGTTATGGGCATGTAAAAATCTGTCATATGAAGAACTCCACGTAAGAAGCATGTTGCAAATGATCTCGAATATCCTGCATTTATTAGAGAGAGTTTGATTCTGGCCTACACCAGGAGGAATATCAAAGCCATTTCCTTAGCCAATTTGGCCTTTGCAAGTGTAGCAAAGTAAAACACTCAATATTTGATGGTCAAGAACAAGAAATTGGAAAAGAACTTAGAGGCTACCAGGTAATAGGTTGAACAACTAAGCACAAAATCTCAAAACAAAGCTTTTACACAGGGTCATCTGGAGGAAATGAGGGTAATGATACTTAGTGAATTATCGACACATGGAGAGACCATGAAAAATTTCCATGACAAGCTCATTACGATGCATAAGGTAGTTGTCCATGTGCAGGGTTTACAGAAACAATGTAAATACTTTTTCAAAACTCTCATAAATGTGCAAGATACAATTATTGTTGTGCATGAAAGGAAAATGCGATACAAAGGGATACTACTTCACTTGGGTAAGAAAATGAAGCCATGGGAAGAGCTAGAGAAAGAAAGAGTGTAGATGTTGATCCAAAACAGAAAACAAATCACCTCGTTCATTGGTAAAATTCAGGCCTTGTATGCATGGTTATACAATAGTTTGGATTTCTTGGTGAATTCCCATAGGATCCCATCAGTTGGCTCACTCATCAAAGCCAAACCTAGGAACCAGGTTAGGAGGGAGATAGAGGAATGCTTGGAGTAGTTGTGACAAATTGGCACAAAGGAATATTTAGAGGTGAATAGAGAGAACATGCATCACTATATCGGTGGCCCTGTCCAAGTGTAGATAATGTTGCTCATATTTCAGAAGGAACTTGAAACTAGTTCCAAATCATTGTACCCAGATGCCATGGAGGCTAGAGTCTACTTCCATCCAGACACCATCACTCAGTTTGGGGACTCCATCGCATAGTACCAAGCTTGGTACTTATACGTGACCGAGAAAAATCAATTGGAAGTTGCTACGCTTTAGTTCTCCCAAACTCAATCATGATATTGTTTTGTCTTGTTAGGTTGTCTAGTTGGCTCTACCCTATTTTGTCTTATATGGGTACAAGTGTAAATAGCAATATTATTTGTAATTCATTTGTAAGTGGAATTCCAAGTGTCAATATTGGAATGTGAAGAGTCATTATGTAATGTAATGAGTTATTTTGTAAATAAGTTGAAGAGTCATGAGGGAAGTCCAAAAGTCACAAATAGGATTTGAAGGGTCACCCTCTCCTGTTATAAATAGTACCTCATAACTCATGTAAAGGGCTTAGGTGGAGCTCAGCCTTTGGCTAGGCGTAGGCATAGAGTCGAGGGTTTGGGATTTTTGTGAGAGCCTTAGCTTCTCTGTAGCATAGAGGAAGTATGTTTCTTTAGAGGAGCAGATGATGTTTACTTCATGTTCCATTATTGGGGCTAGTAGTTCGTCAATGGTGTATGTACGATTGGAACTTTCACTTAATAAAAATATCAGAGCCAGCAAATTTTTATGCATATGTTGTATATGTAGTAGGATTGTCCTTGTTATGTTTGCAATTTATTTTATTTAACTTACGCTTATGCTTATGAACTATTTCATTTGCATTGGTACAAATCTTCTTCAATGTGTGTTTTTGTGAACTATTTCACATATTATCTTGTGATGTCATTAGGCTCATGTGTTCGTTTCAAGATGCATAATATTACAGGATTTTAAGGGGCTCACTTATTTTCTCTTCCACATGGTAGAACCTTCATGCATCACACTTGACACTCTGCAGGGTCACACACTTATTCATACGAAAGTGACTATACATCACTTTATGTTTAATTGCAACCAAGGCATATCATTATCACCCACTTCATCAACAACCGGGCCATATTGCGGATGGGACTACTACACCAAATGGTGTGAGGTCTAATTAGGACTTCATATTGGGGAGATACCATGAATATTGGTGGTCCAGCACCATCAACACAACTCTGAAAATTTGTTAGTATAAGAATCCATATTAAGCTACCATAGATTCTGATAATGGAACTCTTTAATTTTTTTATACTAGTACCTCTCAAACACATACCTCTCATGTTAATATTTCTCACATTTTCTCCATGATAGGTCATTTTCTCTAGTTCTTTTGTCACTTCTCAATTATTCCCACCATACATTATTTTTTCCTCTTAGGCTGAAAATGGCTACCCTGACCTTCATGTTTTCATAGTATTCATGGACTCTAAAGTATTTATCTAATCCCCATAGCCAAGATTTTTCCACTTCGGGCTTCTTAATTTCTCCATGAAAGGTAAGAGGATTTTCTTTCTTGAATTATTCTAGCATTGACCTCTTCTAAGTTCTCTTTTGTCAGTGATGTATTCTAGTTGTAGGACTAGAAAAATTATCAGGCTACTTAACTCTCTTTCTAGAGTGTTGAGTAGATTTTCTCATCTCTCTCTATGTCTTCACTTGCCTTCCTATGCCTTTTTATTTACTAACTATAATTTTTCCCTATTAATTTTCAATCCCTACTTCCATATCTCTGATGAGATTTTCTTATATTTGTGGTTGCCTAGATAGCAGGCATGAAACTCATGTTTCTTTATCCTTTTCATTTATGATCATCTATGAAAAATTACTACATTCACCTCTTCTTGTCTTTCTTGGGCTTTGACAATCTTATCATTATCTACCTTCGAACTTCTCAATTCATATCTCCAACCATCCATGGGAATTCTCCTTTGGCCTCTTCCAAACTAATTTATCTTCCTGATTATGATAGGATCTAGGCATGCTATACTCTACCATTTTTCTTCTCATTTCTTTATTTATTTTTAGAACTTTTGTCTTCTTATGTGTTGTCTCTCACACACAATTGTTAGTTAAGTTTGGCATAAAAATATTAAATTATCACCTTAATATGTTAGCACTAAGCATGATATTCTAAAGTTCACAAATTCAAAACCAATGTCGGTTATACATGATAAAGAAAAAAAGGACATCAATATTCTATTAAGGTTAGCAACCACATAAACTACAACTAAAAAATTAGCATCTACAATAATTAAGTTGTCATTATAAATTTTGTGTGTGAGCCTCTTCGATTCCAATGTTGAACCTATGCTCTAATGCCACTATGTATTAGACCTCTAAATTTATCCTCAAAGATCTGATCTTGAACCTTAGTTCTAATACCACTTTGTATCATGGCTCTAAAATTTATATTTTAAGGCCCATCTAGTTTGTGTGTTAAACTCGGGCTCTAATACCATTCTATAACACCTCCCACCCGTAAAATGCTTAGGTTGTAGGAGTCTTAATTATTTCTTCGACCTAATCTCTAACGTATGTTATGAAGTTGGGGTTAGTAAAAACTTTATTTTTGAAAGTCTACATAATTTTATTTTGACATCACCATTGATATTAGCTCGTCGAGAGCTTTCCAATGATATAAAATATATCTTAATTCCAATTCCCAATGTAACCACCCCTCCCACATTTACCCAATTTCACCAGCCTTCCAAGATAAACATGACCTGAGGGGTACTATGACATGAATCAATCTCTTAAGTAAAGTTAAGGAAGTGGAATCGAAAAAAAAAACTTTATTGACCTTCCTTAGGAGCTACAAGACCCACAGGAGCTAAATAACTACTCCAGGTCCCCAAACCCTTAGATAACTTTCATTTTTAGTGATATGGACTCCCAGTCACTTACATAAAAAGTAAATCCAACATTTGTGACCCTCCATTCGCACGGATAAACCTGCTTCCCAACAACAACAATCTAGATTTCCCAGTTTTGAGCATGTGACCCTATAATTTGAGCCACTTTTTTAGGGCTAGTATCCATACCTATGCCCAGAACTTGATAGAAATTTTTAGAATGATGAATGACACAAGGAAAAAATCATTAATGCAAAACTTAGTCAACAAATTGACCAAAACAAGCCAAACCATGACAGACATTTTGTCAAACACATTGTGAACATGTAATCTACAGGTCCTAAATGCATATATTCACATAGGTATCTCATACTTATATGAAAATAATAAAGAAGTTATGCTTCCATCTCACAATAGCTGCAATAACATTATAATAGGTCATGCATTCAATAACCAACCATTACCTATAAAAACGTGATGAGATCCATAACTAGAATCTATCATAAAACCATGCTTATAACAAACGTATAACCAAAATATTAACAATGATAGAACAACTATCAAAGCCACATCATAACAAGTACATTTACTCATAAAATACAAGAGGAAAAGAGCTCATATTAACATATGCAAAAGCCAACCAAGTTAGGGACTTCCACGTACCACCCATCCATAGATTGGGTTGAACCAAATCTTTATTTCATCCAATCACCCTCATGCCATATTCCAAGAATGAATGTGGGACTCACAATGAAAAAAACCAGAACTTCCTTAGTCTTTACCAAAATCCTTCCAAAATTGGTCAAGGGACTCCTCAGCCCAAAACAAGCACCTACGGAACCAGGCTTTACCACAATCCTGCCATTACTAGTTAAGGGATTCCTAGTCCCAGATAAAGAAGCATAAACTACCAGGATTTACCACACTCCCGCCAAAAATTCTAAAGGGATTCCTAGGCCCAATGAGCCTAGATTCCTCCAAATTTATTCACCAATACCTTGAAGGATATTTCGATGTCCACCCTCAATATTTACTGCAATCTCGCCAAAACTAGTCAATTGATTCCTAAGCCCTTGGGAATATTCCTGAGAACACCTCACTTGAATCCAAATCCATCTGGCAGTAAAAATATCAACCAAATTAAAGAACCCCATCGTACCATGGCTATCTAGAAATGAAAGGGAAACGTTGAAACCAATTTCACACTAGGAAAAACCCATGCGAGTGACAACAAGAGAACCAAATACATAGATAGATGTACCATGCACGCCCAAACCTATCAAGGAAATCATACATGCAACTCGATACTTGTAAGTAATCCCATTGCAGCTGCTTGATCCAACCTTTCCTTGCTTGATCCTTGATTTGCTTTGCTTTCTTTTCTTTTATTTTCCTTCCTTTCTCCAATTCTAGAGAACTCCAAGAATGCTCTAAGTGTGACAAAGTATGAGAGAGAGAGAGAATAGAGAGAGTGCTCCAAGCTAAAACTAACAAAAGTATGTGAACTGATCCTCACAAACTTTTTTATTATTGAGGCCTCTAATTTCTTCAATTTCCTCCTCACATGCAACTTGTCACCTTTCACCTTTTCTCCTATTTTCCATTATTTTCATAAATAAATTCCAATTAATGCCTCTTTGACTTCTCAATGCCTTTGCCAATTTCCTTAGCCATTATAACCAAATGAACACCCACTAAGATTTTTTCCCAACATTTAGCTTGGAATACGTGGCCCATGACCATGGTCTTATATTTTATAGATGGAAAATCAACCAGGGGCTATTACAAACCTCTCCCCATTAGGGGAATGCCATCCTCATTGTTCTATAACACCTAAGAATAATAAACCACTGAAAACAAAACATACTACCTATGGAGATTTATAACACAACCCGTTGCAGTATTTATTGTGACCACTGCTGAAAACATGAAAATTAGACCATTTACTAGACATTTATAATGCAACTCATTATGGTATTTACAATAAAACAAAATATACTTATACACATTTGCTTTGACCAACAAATAACCATATTGTTTATGAGGTTTTATAACCACAACTCAATACAATATTTATAATAACATACAAATATACATATACACAATTTCTCTAACTAGCAAATAAAAGGATATGGTGCCTATATTAGTCAACAAGGGAATCCATAGGCTCACATATCCACCCTCAAAAGTAGTGCCAAGATTCACCTCATTACTGGGAAGTATAGAATCCATTGCCAAAGTTAAACATGTATCTAATGTCGAGCGCTATAATCCCGCACTAATTTTTCTCTCAATGAACAGTTACCAACTCATTGTTTGATAGTACAATCCCAATGTGATTTTGATTCCATCTGTTGGTATGGGGTCCCCTGGGTCAGTTTTGGGGCAAAAGCCCAAGTTTTGATGTAAAAAGATGTAAATTATCCACAAGTTTTGGTTGCGGAGCACGTAGCCAGTTAAAGCATCAAAAAGGGTTTTACCCTTCTTTTACATAACTTGATTCAGCTTTGAATATCTACCCATGGTTCACTGACCATGGAATTGTATAAATAGATGTGTCTTAGGGATGTCTAAGGGAAGTAATGTAGAAATTTTGAATAATATAACACTTATTCACAGAGATTATCCTGATTATACATTACTTCAGAATGCATGCATAATACATAACCTACTCTACCATTGATCATCAATTTTGTGGAATTAAGAAACAATCAAAGTCCTCTACCATTGATCATCAATTTTGCGGAATTAAGAAACAATCGCATGTGCACATTGAACAATCAATCACACGTATCAACACAGTATATCACGGGGAAATCATATAGCTGAAAACCCCCAACTATCTGTATATTATATTGATTGAGAACATGTAACAATACATAGTACAATACTCCTCGCAAGTACTTAGTGCTATCTCCACCTGTTACACACAAACTAGCTCAGATCTGAATCAATCACAAGTTCAAATCTCCTCCACTGCTTGCATGCCTCCACTGCGCAATCCTGCATGAGAATAGATGAGAATCGCTGATCCAAACTCGTATTTCCCTTGTGTTGCACTACGCAATCCTCATTGGAAATCTCAATCCACTGATTGTGCAAATATCATGCACAACTATAGTCACAACTGACAGTTGTCTTGCCCTTTCACTCACCTCTAACACTTGTCTCCACTGAACTGTCCATGCACTGAGTTAACTGATGTATTCTTTAGTTGATTTATGAGTTAATAATTAGTGAATTAATTAATAATTAATTCACACCACTCATCACTAGTGTATTTGTTAGTTAGACTAAATACAACTAATTCAACTAAGTCAAACTGAACACAACTCCATCAACTCCTCATTCAACTCCACCAAACTTAATCAATTGAGTTCTAACTGAAGTCCTTCATGTAATAGCTCGACTAACCCATAAGCAAAGCATATTTCCTTCTGGCAGTTGCATGTGCCACATTCAAAGCTCGAACTGAAGTGTTGCAAGAGGATAAGATAATGTTTATAGTCCAAATATTATTAAGAGCTAATAATATTCGACTATTCTATTTTTAAACTAGCAGTCTAAAAATAGACTCCGCCCATATGTCTAAAAATAGAGGTCCATCTATTTTTACCAACATGACCAATCATCCATAAATAGCATTATGCAACTCATAGACCATGATCCATATGTCTAAAAATAGACTTTGTCTAAAAATAGACTTTGAGCCAAAAATAGCCTGCGGGACCACTTAGTGAAGGCGACTTCTTTTCACTAAGCTCCATCATCTTGTT
>APFE030146374.1:0-54708 GCA_000404065.3 Pinus taeda
ACAATATGCTTTCCATGACATTACAATGGTATGGTTAGAAGGAGGAGATAGAAGGAAAACCTTTCGTAGATTTTTCTCGATTAATAGAACCAAAAATACAAATTGGCCAATCATGAGAAGTAATACTACACTTTGGCCAAGAAATGATCCAAATCTCGTTTTTCCTGATACCATTTATAATTTTTTTTGGGTATAAGAAATTATGGTGGGACATTTTAAATGTCGATGGAAAAGATGAAATTCATTATAGAAAGCTTAAATTTGGATCCACATGAAGTATGCAGAGAAATCAACAAGCAGAATGGTTAAGGGACTGGTGGAAATATTAGGAGTGAATAGAACTGCAATTGATCCAGTCTACAATGAAAGCTACTTCGAAATGTAGTGTCAAAAATGTTTTGAAAGAAATATTGTAGAATGTTTTCATATACCATGTAAATCGGTCAAATATTTATTTCAATATCCTGACCATGCATGCCTGCACCAATTCATGGTTAGACATGATGAATGGCTAGTTATGACTAAAATAAAACATCAATATATACTCAATAAACCCATCATCGTCCGATGAATTTATACCAAGCCATGGGATGGCCTCATATATCCTAGGATCCATTTTCCGGGCATCACACCTCTTAGTGGCCCCACTTCAGAAATGGTTCTCATGGGCTTATCCTTAAAGACTATCTGTGACCAGTTTTCTCATGGGCTTTACTATCCAAAAGCATCCACTTTGTAAAAAGAAGTACCTTTCTTTTTTGTACCTAAGTATGAAGATTCTTAAGTGATGAGACTCAGAGGACTTCTCCAACTATTGGTGTGCTTTGAGCCACATCTCATGCACTGACAGAATATTACGTACACAGTTTGTCTATCCGATGGTCGGATGTTTGTCCCCTCCTCTTCCTATATAAGAAAGGAGTAAGGTTCATTCGAGGCATTCGGAGTTGGAATATTTTAGTGTGTGAAGTCTAGTGTCGAGAGATTTTCCTTCTCTGCAGTTGCGAACTTCGGTCTGATCTGCTTGCATCACAAAGAAAACTCAATGTCTTAGGTGATCTGAGAAGCCTGTGCATCTATGTGTTTAGCACAGGTGAGAACCTAAAGTGTCCAGATCTTTAGAGAGTTTGTCTATATGAGTGTTTGTCATTATTCAAAAACTGAGTCTATGATCTCGGCAGCTAGCCACCAGTAAGCTATCTCTTTGTTGAGTACCAAAAGTCTGGTGAAAGCAAACATAGTCTATCTATGGATTGAATAGATTGTAATCCATTGTAATCCATTTCTAAATTAATATGAAAGAGTGTTATCTTGATATCGCATCTAAGTACTTGTGCATTATAAATGAGTTGTTGAGATAGTATCTACTTGAGTTACTTTGTATTGAGGTTCACCAGAAGTTTGCCAGAGATTCGCCAACGCACAGAAGGGATGCCAAACCATGTAAGGCGAGGAAGTCGTTGAAGAAGGTTGATAGAGCGAGAGATGTGCTAGTAGGTTCGTGTATGGGTTCATGTATGGGTTCGTGTAAATCAGAGTAAGTGGTAAAAATAGAGAAGAGACTCAGCAAGGCCTAGCAATTGTGTTGTTGTTGCAAGCTTCTATGAAGCCCCTATGTAAAGCAGCTATGTTGTTGCAAGCTTCTTTGAAGCCCCTACATAAGATTCTTTGAAGCTCCCATGAAAATTGGTATTGGAGCCAAAGCGTTTGGTTCAGGTTAGTACTCAGAAAACACTCTATATTAAAAATGGAGCCTTTTAGAAAATTTATTTCTTTCCGAGATTTAGAAGAAAGATAATTATCTGCTCAAGAAAATCCCCTCATGGATATGTTCGCATCTGCATCTAGTTGAGTTTTAAATTCTGCTAAGTTAGAGTATGAGGAAACACAGCCCTCTGCTAGGTTCTAGCTACCCAGAATAAATGCTTCTGAAGTTTACTCAAATTTGTCTGCTTTTCATTCAAAAGCTACAACTAGAATTTCTATTAAGGAATTTATAAGCCAAATTCAAGAAAATTCCGATTGTGTGCAATCCATTCCTCTTCTAAATTCTAAAAAACTTCAGGCCGAGGCAAAAAGACTAAAAACTCAATATCTTCATTTGGGTTGTATATGTATTGGGATGCATGCTTTAACGCATCAAGGTATAAATACATTTGTCTTAGCCACTATTTAAGATTTGACCCATAACAAATAAACTGACTGATTGATAGGTGGGATTGTACCTCCTCTATTCAATGGCCCTATCTATTTCGATTCTTATCCTAATTTCTCTATATATGTTTTCACTGAAACAATTGAAAGTATTCTTCAGCTGCAAATCCAGACAACTGGATTTGACATGGCCAAAAAGAGACACAATATTGCCATACAAACTAGAGGTTACTTCCTCATACAAACATCCTCTATCCGGCAATTTTGCATGCCCCAGCAAAGAGTCAAAAGCAAGTGTAGTGGTGTTAAATTCTCGAAATCAAAAGATTGAACACCAAAATATAAGATGGGAAGATCTTAATTTCCCAGAACATTGGGTGATTTCCAATCCCAAGCCTCCTGTCATAAAGAAAATTATTTCTGCTAATATTAGAGAAGAACCCTCTTCTACTATTCTTTCCTTCCCTCGAAGATCAACTATTGATAGGCAAAGAATAGATCAGATGTGAAGAAGTTCACCATTGTACATAAATCCTAATTCAAATTCTTGTAAACATATTTCATTATTTGAGTTTGCAAAAATTGTCAATTTCTCTTCACTTGAAGTAAAATGTCTAGAATGTCATTGCTCTGTAAGTCTTAGCCATCTTGCTGAAATGGTCATGCATGAGTTTCATCATCCTAGGACAGGTGAAGCCCCATCTTCCACTTCAGTAAATCCTTGACCAAACCCTAAATGTTCAAACATATCATTTTCCCATGACTTTGAGCATATCCGGATGATGCATGAGATAACTACTTTGGAAAATGAAGATCCAAGGTTAACAACAATTTTTAGCACCATGAGGCCAGCAAAGCTTAGATATGGGCTAGGATACTTAGAGCAAGCCAATGGCTTAATTCCAGATTCAAGATTTGGAAAAATCCCAATTGACTGTAAGAAGCCTGTAGTCATGGAAATGCAAAAAAAAATTACTTTGATGGATGGTTGTCCGAAGCACAAAATCGGTGCTCAATGGATGAAAGCAATGTTAAATTGAGACATTTTTACTCATCCAGAGGCTGAAGAATTTGGACTAAGTCATTCAATTGAAGAAAAGATCAGATTGTCCCAAGATTGGAAACAGTTCATGAAACAAACAAATACCTGGATTTCATTCTATTCATTGATCCAGAAAAAACAATCAGAAACAGTTATGATGACTGATGACAAGGCAGTCGCATCATCTAAACACTCATGGTCAGCAGTAGATGGTAGCAAATTTGAAACTCCTACCACATTCCCTCCTTACAAAGGAATAGTCCTAGGAGAGGGCCAAAGTTCTGCTAAAGCCATTCCACTAGTAATAAAAGATGACAATGCTTTAGGCGTTGAAGGCGGAATACAAAAAGCCAGTGAGCAGATAAACTGGACTAACACAGTTGTAACAGGGCGAAAGATGAATGTAGCGAAATCTACAGAAGTAAAAGAACAGTTCAACATTGTTCAAGTTTCTATTAATGATGTAAATAAATCTCTAAATGATGTACAGTATTCCACGTTAGTAGTCAGAGGATATGTCAAAGAATCCTTGATGAAACTAGAGAATATAGAAGAAAATTTTGTAGAACACATTGGTTCTACTTCAAGAAAATTAAATAAACTGATAGAAAGAGTTGATAAAATGTCTCTATCAAAAGAAGATAAACCAATTCCATCCTCCTTTATGCATAAAAGGAGTATAAAGATACAAGACCCTGTCAAACCTATTGACAAGTTTCCCCATCTATTTCCTAAAGAAGTTGCATCCCCACAGAAAGATAAAGCTGGAGCCTCCAATTTAGATGAACACATCTCCTTGGATTCTCTATTTAAAGAAGAAGAAAAGGAAACACAAGTACTTCCTATATACGAGCCATTGGAAAGCTATGACACCAAATATTATGCTCTAGGTTTAAGAGGCAATGGTAAGTTCCCAGATTCTCACACATTTTTCCTAATTCCCATAAATAATGGAATTTTGACAACCTTAGTGTTGGTTAAATCAGGCAAATGATGGACATGATGTTCATTAAATATAAGCTAATGTGCCTAAGAGGGAAAAATGAAATACAAGGTTGTAAGACAATAATCCAATGATTTACCGGGACATTACTAAGATGGTGGGAGACTAAGTCTTCTCCAGATCTAGTAACCAAGATGGAAGAACAATTGCTCAAGGACGAGCAAGGAAATATTATACACAATTCTGATGGGACTGTTCAGAATAACATTATTGGAGCATTAACTTCCATGATTGTAGACACTAGTGTGGATCAGAAGAAGAGATGGCTGATAAACATGAAGTCATTCTAATGAACTTAAAGTGAAAAAAGATGTCCCAATTTGAAGATTTTCATCGGCACTGGATGCAACACATTTATGAGGTGAAAGATTCAAAGAACCTTCTCTAGAAGCAGGTATATCTAGCAGCTCTACCTTCAAGGTTTGTTGATTACATTCGCCTGCAAGAAACTTTTCAAATTCCATTTGAATCTTACACATGGGGACAGATTTATTCTCATATAACAAAATCCTTGGTTGGTTTATGCACTAGCTCAAAAGTTAACAAATCTCTTGAGTAACTATCTAAGCTTCCAGGCAGTAAATCTATTTGCAGTAAATACAGATTATCCATTGATGATCCATTGGTCAGAAGAAGAAAGATCAAGAAAAGAGGTAAAAAAGAAAAGAAGACAACGAGGTTTTATTACAATAAAAGAGGCCAATCTTCCTGGCCGAGGAAACAACAAATAAAAGGATATTACAGGTATGTCCCTAAGACTCATTACTACAAGCCATCAGATATTCACTTGCATAGTGCTATGCAAGAACAGTGGAATAAATTAACATGTTGGCTTTGTGGTAAAACTGGACACACTGCAAATAGATGTCTAGTGGGAGAAGAGTCCAAAAAAGATAGAGGTAAAAAGTCCCAATCACAAAAAAAGATTGTAAAAATAGAAAGAGCAGAGACCCCAATGCTTTCCATGCAATGTGGGTCTAGAACACATAAAACATATCATTATCCAAATGTGGTGATCAGAGATCATCCTCAGATTCAACAACAACAGTTACTTTATTCTTCTGCTAAAAATTCTAATTCTAGTTCTGTCTACTCATCAGAAGAAGAGTATGAGGAATTAAATCTTCATGCTTAGGCTTGTAATTGCTCATAATCTGAAGAATCTCAATGTAATTTTTCAAATATAGATTCTAACTCTTTTGATGACTCTTCTGATGATGAACCAAAAGATAAACCGCAGAAGGAAAAAGTATTAATGGCTCAGACAAAAGAAGAAGAAATAAAGATCATGTCACGAATAAGAGAAATGGAAGATGGCAAGACGAAAACTCATCTTACTAAAGCATTCATGGACCAGCTTAAAACCTCCAGCCACAGTAAAGGATCTTCAAAAAATCCCTTGTTCATTGACACCTCTTGTGAATGCCATAGAAGATCTTTTTGAAGGTAAAAATAGCAGGACAAGGTTCGTGCACTTATCTTGGGAGAGGTAACTAAAGAAATTCATAACCTTAAATCTGAAATTTCTACATTAAAGCTTTAGGTTAATAGGTTAGAAAAAAAAAAACAAAATATTGCAGTAGACTCATTTGATGTTATATACCTAGGGGGGATAATATGGGGTACCAAGGGAGGCACCCAAGATAACAATGTAATAATGGGATGGGCCATAGTAATAAATAGGTGGTTAACCCATATCATGTAAGGGACCACAAGTAGTTAGTAATAATGTAATGGGCCCATGGTATTAGTCGATGGTATGAGGGAACCATGGTAATGATCCATCGTATTGTATGTATGAGGCCTATATAGAGGCTAGAGACTCCAAGTCAAGGAATAGTCAATGAATATTGTATGAACAGGCATATGGCTTGTGGAGTGTTCTCCTTCCTTAAGGAGTGAATGTATGGTGTTGCCCTACCATAAGGGTTTGATAATAAAGAAGCATTTCTATCTATTTTGATCTTATTATTATTGTGTATATTTGTTATTTCTCATATATTCTTGGGTTAGATCTACAACAATTGGTATCATAGCACTTTCTTGGGAAAAAAAGTGGAAATTTGTTTTTACTTTTTGTAGGATTTCAGGGGCGTCGAGTTTTCAGATCAGATATGTACGTTTTGGTGTAATATCTGCAAAATATAATTGTTGATCTGGATTCTATGTGAAAAAATACCCGATTTTCAAATCGGAGTCCGGATGAAGGAGATATCGTTGATCTAAAAATCAGTGGGGTTGCAGATAATTTTTCAGGGCAGCGAGTTTACGGCGCAGATCTGGATGTCTTGGTGCAATATCTGCAAGATCTAATTGTATATCTGGAATCTTTGTGAAACAACACCTAATTTCAAAAAAAATCAGTCGAATCGGAGTCTGGATGAGGGAGATATCGCTGATTTAAAATCAGCGCTTTTTTCAGAAATTTTGGGTGACGGCGGGAGAGTAGCAGCGCAGATTTGGAATTCTAGTGCCTGGATCAGGATTTCTATCACATGGGTAGATGCAGAATGATTGTTCCATTTCTGAAAACAAGTCATAATAAGGATTCTGAACAATATTGACGAAACTGTGACAATTTCAAATTTTCGCCAAGTCAGCGAATTTTTTCTCAAAACCCTCTTCATGACGACTCTACATTTTACAGGAAAAGATGATGGTCCTACTATTGAAGAATTCATACAAAGATACAAGTCCACATATGGGACATCTTGGAAGCTTCCAATGCTGTTTAATATGAGAGGTGAGGCTCAAAAATGGAATTCATCATTTGACGACCTGCAGTTGATCACACTTTCAGATGCAGAATTTGAAAAAATCTTTTTGGACAAATGGTCTCAGGATAGAAAAAAGGAGAATGAGACACATAAGGGGTTAATTTCTACGGGTGTCTTCTTACTGCAGGTTTATGGATCGATTTAGAAAGAGAAGATCATTGTTTCTATCAATCCTAGTGGTAAACATAATTTTATCAATGTTAATTTGGCAAAAAAAATTGCAAGTCCCAGCAAAACATATTGAAAATACACAGGTTGATGATAAGGATGTTCAAATTTATAAGGATTTGAAACTTTATATGGATAACTATGTGTTTCATGGTGATTTTTATGCTTCAGATATGGATAATATGGATGTTGTTTTGGAATACCCTTGGATGGAATTAGTGGGTACTATAAATATTAATGTGCAGAAGAAATTCCTGAAGCTCTGGTATAAAAAGAAGAAAATTACATTACAGGATATTTCCATTAATAAGCAGGTAGAAGTCCAGAGGTTTGAAAAGCAGAAGATGTTAACAGGGACTGAAATAATCAGATGATGAGTAGTTGATGGTCGACAATCAAACACAAACAGAGGCTGAAGCCGAAAAGGTAACAGGTGTTGACACATCTGATGAGGGTTGAGTGGTTGAAGTCATATTGGAAAAGAAGACACCACAACAAGCACCACAGCAGGGTGAATTAAAGAAAAAGACACCGTGGGTTAGAACTTCAACATATCATCACCCACATCACCCCGCAAGAAAACAACCATCAAATAGCAACCAATTAGCCACACAGACAACAACCCCCGCAGGACAGATAGAGAGGAGCGAAGATCCACCTACTACACATCTACACAGAAGAGCTACCAGAGTCAACTTCCATCTCAAGCGAGCGAGGCACCAGCAAGACCGAGGGTTCACCTTTTTCTTGGATGGCTAGATGCACGTGCATGGTACCAGTGGACTACTCTTTTTAGTATATCTTATTATTTGTGTTCTTCCCATGTTTCGGGGATGAAACATGCTTAGGGGGGTGGAATGTTATATACCTAGGGGGATAATATGGGGTACCAAGGGAGGTACCCAAGGTAATAATGTAATAATTGGATGGGCCATAGTAATAAATAAGAATAAGGTGGTTAACCCATATCATGTAAGGGACCACAAGTAGTTAGTAATAATGTAATGGGCCCATGGTATTAGTCGATGGTATGAGGGAACCATGGTAATGATCCATGGTATTGTATGTATGAGGCCTATATAGATGCTAGAGACTCCAAGTCAAGAAATAGTCAATGAATATTGTATGAACAGGCATATGGCTTGTGGAGTGGTCTTCTTCCTTATGAAGTGAATGTATGGTGTTGCCCTACCATAAGGGTTTGATAATAAAGAAGAATTTCTATCTATTTTGATCTTATTATTATTGGGTATATTTGTTATTTCTCATATATTCTTGGGTTAGATATACAACAAATGCAACCACATCTATAATCCCTTTTGAGTCCACACTTTATCACATATCACTATCGCATGGCGTAGACCAAAACAACCCAATACACGGTAAATACATAGAAATCCCGTAATTCTAGATTTCAAAATTTATGAAATCGCATCCATAATTCTATCGGGTCTAAGCTCTTTATCGCATATCGCATGTTGCATGGTAAAATGCTTTAAACCCATGAATTTGACAAATACACAGAAATACAAAGGAAATATGCTATCGAGCGCCAAGCCAGATCTCAAATGGTATGAAACCACCTCTATAATCCTTATTAGGTCTGCACTTTATTGCAAGTCACAATCGTGATGTTCATTGGCCCTTTGTATCAGGGATCGCCAATCGTCGATCACCGATATCGGTGTATCACTATTAGCCCCATCGTTATATCGGAATATCACAATATCATTGTCGCAACGGCCCTGGGGGTCTTCCCTTTGACTGTGTCAATCGTCGATCCACGGATCCTCCAATCGCAATCACAATCTCTCATCGCAATCGCTAATCGCCTCACCCAAGGTTCTGATATCGCTTGTAGCCCTACCTCCGATGTGATATATTGAAGATCGTTGATCGGGGTCCGTTCGGCCTTTGGTCTAAGTCCGCCCTTTGCACCTCTTCCAATGCAATTTCCTTAAGGAGCCTTCAAGTCCATTTTTTATAAGAATTTGCCTCATTTTCAAAGGACAATGGGAAAACTTCTTATTACAATAACTTCATCATCCGAAGTCTATTTTAGCCCATTCAAATTGCATTAGATTCATACTGAAAATATCTATGCAATGGGACTATTTTCAGAAGCATCTTTTGACTTTCATTTTTGAGTAAAAATCATCTAGGATCATTTTCTGGTCACACCTTCCCACTAAAAAGCTTTTGGTCTCCAAAAGTCTGATATACTGATCTGAATAGTAGATGAGAGTATAGTACCCTCTTCTTTCAACCTTCATACACTTTCCTCCATGGCTAGTGCCTCTGAACCAAAGCCTTTGACCACTTTCCTTCCTAGATGTGCTTGTCCTCCTGGGAAGAACTGTCTTTCTCCTTAACTTCCTGTAAAACTCCTGCCAAGAAGGTCATAGAAGGTAGTTTGGACTTCTCTTCCTTGATAATTTATCTAAGGTGGCTCAAACCAATGTGAAGTTACATCTGCTTCACAAAATTTTCGTTTGTACCTGTTTGACATACTGTCAACAATAACAGGATTACAGACAACAACTCGATGGCCTAAACTCTTGCTTCAACAAAAGAAACAGATTTCACATCAATACGTCCATGTCTTTACATCTGCATACAAATAATTGACTAGATAACAAGCCAACAAAACATGCCTTTAAAACAATTGACCCTTCAAGTCAAGCATGTAGAAAAAATCTCAAGGATTCTTTTCAAAAGATGAAACACTTCATCATTACCTCCATCTTGGAGACCAAATCAACTTTTCACAAGTCAATATTGCATTACATGCATGTTTACAACAAAGTAATCAACCCTTCAAGTTAATCACACATACATGTTCAAATACAAGGAAATCATCAACATCCTTGTGTTCATGCATATCAAGCTTATGCATGCATTTCATCTTTCAAATTCCTCTTAATTACACTATACTTTCGATGCTGAAATGAACATAATGTTGTAGCAACAAAGTGAGTCTCCTACTCAACTTTTCCCATTCACCTTCTTGGTAAAAACCTGCAATTTGCATCTCATTAACAAAGAAATGCAAATAGATGCATCAAATCAAAATACATGCAATCTTTAATTGGATAAGAACTCTAACCATTTCTTACCAATCCATTTCAAAGGTAAGACCTTTGTCTACACATCAGCATGAACATGTGAATCATTTTGAAACACATCATTCATGGAATCTTTCTTTCTGTTTCTTCCATTTTCTCTTTCCACCTTCTTCAAGTTTCGTGGAAGCATTGTTGGATTCAGAGTCCAACACTTTTCAGCAATGTGTCCTTGCTTATGGCAGTAAATGCAACACATGTGCATCCTCTTGACAGCATGATTTGCCTTGTCCAATGTGCCTTTGGCTTCTTACTTCCTTTCCTTCAAAAGTTTCCTGTATGTGGCCATTCTCTTTCTACATCTAGAAACACTATGGTTATCCAAACCACTAAAGGAACATGCAACTTGTTTCCCATGCTTATATGGAAATTTACCATGCTGAACATAATCAAAAGGAATATGGTTAGAACCAGATTTGTACCTTTCTCTTTCACCTTTATTGCCTTCATGAGGAGGTGAATCAAATGAAGGAGTGGCTCCCTTTGGAACACCATCAACCTGTTCAATGGTTTCAGAGTTTCCACAACTCTCTGGTTCAAGTGTATGCTTATGAACACCTTCTTCCTAATAATGATGTTTCAAGCTATTGCATTCCCTATGAATGAAATTTTTACACTCTTGAGGTAGAAGACTTGCAATGAAACTCCTTCTTGGAACTGTTTCAATGGCCTTCATGGCAGCATTATTCTCCATAAGACTGTCCATAGCCAAGAACCAAATAATTAGGCCTTTCCTCAACCATTATTGGCTCAAAAATACCCTGTGCATGTTTTCCCAAGCCTTTTCCTTCATATCCCATCTTGGACATTAATTTGGAACCTATGCCTCTCGTATGTTTTTCAAAAGAACCAATATAAACATTCTTAGAGGAATTTGAAGACAAATTGGAATTTTTTACCTCTTCTTCAAGCTAATACTTGACTAAGGGCTTCCTTTACAAAGAAGAGCTTTGTCTTCAACTCAAGAATCCTTTCCAGGTTCATATTTGTAATATGAAGTTGTCTCTCCATTTCCTACAATTTGTTAGAAAGCAACTGCTTCTCTTCCTTCATGGAATTCAACTGCTCTCTAAGTCTGGTGCTCTTCCTTTCAACCTCATACATTTCTCTCACCATATCCATCATGGTGGACAAGTCTTGCTTCATCAAAGACTCTTGTGACAAAAGAAGAATTTGAGGACTTACTTGTAGAAGTTCCCATTATCAAAATGAGCAAAAGAACTTCAAACAAGACTAAAAAAGAGCTTATTCAACAACCATTTGCAACAAACCTCTTGTGCTTCAAGGATTGCTTTGAGGTCCTTTGGGATAAGAAGAATGCCTTCACCCCTTCTTCTTTATTATCCTCTCCTGGATTTAGCTATCAGTAGCTTTCCCTGAACCTTTGCAGATTCAAGCAACAGTTAGTTTACAAACAATTAAATAGCAAAATCCTTGCTACTGTTTGAACACCTTTCAAGTCAAACAAGCATATAATTGTACCACTTGCATCATGATACCACCTGCTCTGGGATAAGTGGCTTTGATATCACCTTCTTTGAAGGTGGGGTTAATCAACCTTGTGCTCAGATATAACCAGCTTTGATATAACTCTTTGATACCACCTTATCTTAAATGAGGCACTAAAGGCTTCTTGTCAAGCTTACAAGAACCTCTCCCACTCCAAAGCTTATATATTCCCAAGATCTAGCTTATGCTTGAAAATTTGTGGAATTAAAAGAACTTGAAATAGGTGTATGCTTGTGTTTTCCCTTAAACTATCTAATGCCTTAAGTTATGTTTCTTATGCTGATATCTAAATACATGTAATAGTAAATAATGCAGAAAATAAACAAACACATAAGACAACAATATAATATGGAGTTCACCCTGATATCTTGGGCTACGTCTCCTTGAGCTCTAGCCAACTCGACTAGGCTCTTTAGGATTATGGATGAATTCTTTTATAAGAATCATGCTCAGCTCCATTGTTTTTCAACTGAACCTATGGGTTTAGAATACCATCTTATCCTACTGGTTGTCCATTCTTTGCAGACAGATCTAGGCTTCTCTGGACTTGACTCCTTCAATCAGCACTATGAGCTATCTTGAGCTCTAGCTTGCACCAACTCCCTCAGAATTCTCTTATTGTCTCTGGAACTCCTTCTTTCTTTAGCACACATCAGACACTAGCAACAGTTGGGTCATTTGATCTCTTTGTTTTTCTCTCGGCTCTGGCTCTAGCTCTCAGCTCTGTCTCTCAGCTCTTGGCTCTCAACTCTAACTCTTTGAGGAATCCTCCAACCCTGCGGCTTTCTGTCCATTTCTCTCCATGCAATCATTCCTCTGCCTCTGTGTCTCTTTGACTGGCCCTATGGCTCTCTGGCTCTCTGGCTCAGGACTGGCAATCTCGCTCACTAGCTCTATGGTTCTATGTATAACACATTCCTATTACAATGTATCATTGTTATAAAATGCCCGCTTACACTATGGCATAATGATTTTAGAGCAGAGACAGTTACAAAGGAATCGACGACCTCTTTCTAGGACAAAATCCGCAAAATAATCATATTTCCAATACACAGAGAATATACACAAAAATACACTATCAGGCGCAAAAACCGGACTTCAACTCGAATATAACTGCATCTATAATCCTTTTAGGTCCACGCTTTATCGCATATCGCTATCACATGGCATAGGCCAAAACAACCCAATACATGGGAAATACATATAAATCCCATAATTCCGGATTTCAAAATTTATGAAATCTCATCCATAATTCTATTAGGTCCGGGCTCTTTATCGCATATCGCATGTTTCATGGTGAAATGCTTAAAACCCATCAATCTGACGAATACACAGAAATACAAAGGAAATCTACTATCAGGTGCCAAGCCGGATCTCAAACGGTATGAAACCACATCTATAATCCTTATCGGGTCCGCGCTTTATCGCAAGTTGCAATCGCGATGTGCATTGGCCCTTTATATCGAGGATCATCGATCGCCGATATCGGCATATCGCTATCGGCCCCATCACTATATCGGTAAATTGCAATATCATTGTCGCAATGGCCCCAGGGGTCTTCCCTTTGACTATGTCAATCACCGATTGTAATCGCAATCACTAATCGCCTCACCCGGGGTTCCAATATCTCTTGTAGGCCTACCTCTGATGCGATATATCGGAGATCGCTAATCGGGGGTTCGTCTGGCCTTTGGTCTAATTCCGCCCTTTGCACCTCTTCCGATGTGATTCCCTTAAGGAGCCTTAAAGTCCATTTTTTATAAGAATTTGCCTCATTTTCAAAGGAAAATGGGCAAACTTCTTATTACAATAACTTCATCATCTGAATTCCATTTTATCCCATTCATATTGCATTAGATTCATATTGAAAATATCTATGCAGTGGGACTATTATCAGAAGCATCCTTTGACTTTCATTTTTGAGTAAAAAGTCATCTAGGATCGATTTCTGATCACTTGGGTATGACTTGATTGCTATTTATTTTGACATGCAAGACTCACATTTGAGTCTTTGTCCCTGTTTTCCCATACTGACCTTGCTTTTTGATTTCCTGTTGAAGAGTTTGTTGCCTCTTCTTTATTACCATCTTGTTGCTCTGTTCTAGAAGGAAGTCCAAATTGCGTTATCACAAATTTTCCTTTATAAATACATGCTCTCTTTCCTTCATATCTTGCTGCCCTAACATTTAAAATTTCCTCCCTTATTTCCTCTTGTTATTTTACAGTTAAATCTTCTTCTAAGAAAAAATGAGAACCACTCAAGAGATGTTTCTTTCTTAGAATAATATATTTATCACGCAAGCTAGGCATAACAACTTTTATGGGCCTCACTCTCTCCCCGTTAAACTTACCCACCCTCCATGCTTGGCATATTTTACCTTGCCATAGCAACTTGTCTTTCAAGAAGTCTCTTGCAAGGTCAAGAGTACATTCATTTTTCCCATAGTATTTCACCGCTTTGATAATTATGTTTACTGCCCTATTTTGTTTTTCCTTTCCTTCACTATCTTACATGTTGTCAACCTGAATATTTGTTTTTCCTTCTTTATTAGTAGAATCATTAATAACTTGAGCCCAGGTTTTGGAAACTTTTGCGGAATATCCTTTCGTTTCCTCACTTGCATTCTCTTCATGGTTGTTTATTTGGGCAATCATTTTCCCTTTATCCTCAGATGATTTCACATTCACCACCTTTGTACTTTCCACTACAGATTTCTTTATGTTTTGCACATCCACCTTCATGTGTTGTCATTCTGTCTTCCCTATCAGGAGAGCTTCCTGTAGCAATGCCACTTTTTCTTTTAGAATTTTATTGCTTTCTACTAACGCCTTGTTCTCAGTTGTTATTATATGAATTTTATGATCTCTTTCTTGCCCTTTAGCTTCTAAAACCTTGAACCTTTGTTTTACATTTAACAATTCTTTCACATAAAGATCAAATGATGAGGTGAGAGGTGTGGATGTGGGACTATATAAGGTAGAATCATCAATGAATTTTTATTTGGACTTCTTGTTGCCACGTGCTTGTGGAGGAGACTAGTTTGAGTGCTTTTTGCGAAGGGCTCGATTACTTTTCTTTTTAGACAGTTTCTTCCTTGTTTGCTCCCATTTTAGACGGGTTATTCTTCATTTTAAAATGCCCTGATATTGTTTGGCATTGACCCAAACCCACTTCCCAGCTTTGGCAGATTGGGCAATTTTCACTTGTCCTAAATCATTTGTCTCCACATGTTCTGAAATTTTTGGTTCCTTTGTCATGTTTGAATGCATTTTTTGTTGCTTTCTCGTTGCTCGATATCACAAACAGTTATGATAGAATGTGTTACAACATCATAACAATGGGGACAGTTATGGCTCAGATACGACTTCACTCTGAGCAAGCCACAAAAATTATAAGTAAACCACTTCACTCCTTGTGAAATTATATGAAAATGACTATAAAGTTAGCATGATTCTGCCTCTATCAAAAATCAGCGTCTAAGGGAATCTTTTAGATTCCAAAAGATTTTACAAATATTCTTTTTTGTTGTCCACCTGAATTTTTGTTGCTCAGATGGGGAAACAGAACGCACGATTGGACTCTTCATGAGAAAACATGCCGGAATGACTTTAAACTTGTTAAATTCTTATAATGGCACCTCCGTCCCTCTAAGGGAATCCTTTCAGTATCTGATTTGATCCCTCGCTCATGGTTCCACAGTAGCTGATCTTCTCATGGTTCCACAAGTCTGCGCTCCACCATCGGTCTTCCTTGGTCAAATGAGAAACTTGGTTTAAGTAACGTTTTGTGGGCAAATATTACAATGTGGGCCATTTGGCTCGTTGGCAAAGGCGCTAAGTGTGAGATGGGTGGTCGGGGGTTCCAACCCACTGACCCAAAAATAGAATGGTGCGTTATTATTGTTTGAATTGGTGGGTAATTATGGTTCGAAGGTTACATTATTTGAACGTCGACCCACATCGGTTAGGTGGTTTCAGCCCGTTGTGGCCCCGAAAAAATTAACATGTGGTTGGACGGGATCCGTAATGTATGTAGCGTCGACCCATTTATACATATTATTTAATATGTGTTAGGCCTTCGGGCTATGCAGTGGCAAGGTTTGACCACCCACTACTGTAACATATGTTTTGTTTTTACATGTAAAATTATACATTGTCATTGGGCAGGAGGTGGGAGTGGCACCCTGCCACCCCAACTAATATTTTTTTTTTGTTTTTTTATAAAACAATAGTTCAAACTTTTTTGCAAAAAAATAAGCGTCAGTGGACAAATTAAGTATGCAACAAATTCACTCATTCTGGTGGTCGGATTCTACGAGTCGGGAAGCTTTCAAATTATTGCCTCATTTGGACTGCCACTTGGCCAAGTTTGACCAAAACTTTTACCAGCTATAACTTGATCATACAAACTAGGATTTGAGTGTTGTTCACATCATTGGAATCGAGGAAATGAGCAGTACAATCTGGTCATAGTTTCACTCTAATCTAACAACTTTTATTTTTGAGCTTTTCCATAGCCACTGTTGAATTATGGGTGTGTTTGGAGCCACTTGGATCACCATTTCAATAGGTTCATGGCCAATAATCATCACAGTAATTTTTTTATTCTCACCATAAACATGAATATTGTTGAAGGAGGCACACTAAGATCCTCTTATGTGGTATCACAATGTCTAAAGTTTTATTTGACAAATTTGATGATCGCAACTAAAATAAAATTGCCTCAAGCTTTTAGAGTGTTATGAAACCAACTCACAAAAATATAAAAAAGATAGGTAAACGCCTTATAATTCAACCTCTTCGAGGGGGCAACCTCCTTTACAATACACAAATGAACAATTCTTGGATGATACAAATGACAAGACCTCATTTCTATATATAGGAGTCTAAGGGGTCATAATATAATCAGTTGACATAACAATAATAATGTAAGGGCACAATAATAACAATAGTGGGCTCCTATGGGGCATAATAATAACAATATGGGGACTACATGGGTACAAAAATATAATAAGGGGGTTGTACTAATAACAATAGGGGGTTACACTAGTAGTATAGGGGCCTAACATGCCCCTCTCCTTCAAAAAGTGTTGTCCTCAACGCTTGAGTAGTTCTTGATGCTTCTGTATAAAATTCTTGTCCTCCCATGAGGAATATTAGGTGGGTAATTTCTTCCACTTGATGAGATACTCTGAAATTGATCGATTCTGTAGCTGTTGGGTTCTTGTTTCTGTGACTGCTCCAGGTTCCAATTTGATTTTTCCTTCCTCTTCAAGTTCTGGCAATATTGTTTGAATTGGAATATTCTACAACTTTTGAATGAGTGGCCAAACTTTCTTTTCCTTCTTCCATTCATCCCTTGCTTCATTTATCCAATATATTTGGATAATATACATAGCACAAAACAATGCTTCCACATCCTCATTCTTTCTTGAGAGTGCATCTGCAAAAAAAAATTCTTCCCTTTTCTGTAGATGATGTCAGAGTCATAACCCAACATATTTGTGACCCATTTTTTTTGTTATTCTAAAGATAATATTTGTTCTAAAAAGTATTTAAGACTATCATGATCCATTTTTACCTTGAAGTGTCTTCCCATTGGGTAAGGTCGCCATTTCTTAAGTGCATGTAGTATTGCCAACATTTCCTTATCATAAATAGCTTGCTTGAGATGTTGCCGTAAAAAAACCCAATCACCTACATCAAAACTTTTTTTACTGCGATGTTGATCTACTGTTGTTTCATTCAATTCTGCACCAAAGTGGCATTATCCTTTAAAAGTTGGAGAACTTGTTGTTGATGCTCGATGTAATCTTTCACTGCTTGAACCTTTTTCTTCTTGATATGTCCTATCTTAAGAGTTTGAGGAGTGGTAATTTCTTCCAATGCTCTACAAGATATGGTCGGATTCATTTCTTGATGTTTGATGTGATATTTCACTTCTTGAACTTTTTCTTCTAGATATTTCCTTCTATATTGATAGTTTGAGGAGTGGTAATTCTAGCCAATGCATTACAAGATATGGTTGAATTAATTCTCGATATGATCTTTCACTTCTTGAACCTTTTTCTTCTTGATATGTCCTTCTATCTTAAGAGTTTGAGGAGTAGTAATTCTGGCCAATGCATTACAAGATATGGTTGGATTCATTTCTTCTTTCTCGATGTGATATTTCACTTCTTGAACCTTTTTCTTCTTGATATGTCCTTCTATCTTGAAAGTTTGAGTGGTAATTCTTGCTAATGCTTTACAATATATGGTCAGATTCATTTCTTCTTTCTCTGGGGTTGAATCCTAGTGTATATCCTCTTCTTTTGATGTTTCTTGATCCTTTTTTTCCTCCTCTTCATACTACTCTATGTAAAATAATTTCTTCTCAGCACACTTATGACCTTTAATGCATTTTCTATCACAATTGTAACAAAGCCCTTTTTCTCTTTTTTCTTCCAATTGTTGTGGTGTAATCCTTGTAGGTTGTGGAAGGCTAGGAGAAGAATCACTTCCATAATTATAGTCATGAGTGGTGGGATTCCTTGTTTCCATAATTTCACTTTCAATTTTTCTTGCCAACTAGAATGCCTCGTCCAATGAATCAGATTCCCAAAAACGAACCTCATGTTGAACGTTATCCTTTAAAGTCCCTTGAAGACATCAATCCTTTGCTTCTATGGAATATAATTTACCCTTCTATTCAATTTTTTGAAGTCCTCAATGTGCTCTTCCATTGAACCCTTTTGTTTGAGATTTCTCTTTGTATCCTCATAATGTGTTATCATTTCCTCCATGAAAATTGACCACGTGACAAGTGGTTTACGAGAACAAAGCCCTTTATACCATAAAAATTGATTCGGTTCTAAATAATTAGATGCAATACATACCTTTTGTAATAGTGGTACACTATGTAGATCAAAATATTTCTCCATCTGTATTATCCAATTTACCAGATCCTTGCCATCAAACATCCTCATCTTGCTTTTTCTTGATTTTAGGAGCTCGATCATGAAACAAGTGTAACTTTGTAATTTCAGATCTTCCAATCCTAAAATAGCGATCTACATTAGTCCTCTATGTCCTCTTTCCAATGCCACCAGTCTGATCCAAATTGGATTCTCCAAGGAAGAGTTATGCCAAATCTCCCACAGTGACGTAATTATAGACTAGTTCAGTAGAGCAAACTTGTACGACATGCCACGTGTCACTGTTTCGACCTTTGGATCTAAAAAATGTACATAAAAAACTACAGTCTATTATGTTTTCGTAACTTCTGATGAAATTTCAATCGGATGCTCAGATAGAAAGTTATGATGAGTTTCCCCATGTCACCTATTTGAAATGTAATTCAGGTGTCTGCATAAAGACCAACTTCCTCAGATCATATCTCCACAAATATTGCGTGAAAAGCTCTAAAATTTGGACCCAAGGTTTGGCATGTTTTCATCTCAAATGGGTTTTTGTTTTCACTTCTTAAACATTGCAGAAAAAAAAGTTATAGCGAAAATTCCATGATGACCTATTTGGAGAAGCAAAACCCTAGAATCCAAAGCTCTGATACCAAATGTTATGAAACCAGCTCACAAAAAGATAGAAAATATAGATCAACGCCTTATAATTCAACCTCTTCGAGGGGGAAACCTCCTTTACATTACACAAATGAACAATTCTTGGATAATACAAATGACAAGACCTCCTTCCTATATATAGGAGTCTAAGGGGTCATAATATAATCAGAGCCGACATAACAATAATAATGTAAGGGCACAATAATAAAAATAGTGGGCTTCTATGGGACACAATAATAAAAATATGGGGACTACATGGGTACAACAATATAATAAAGGGGTTATACTAAAAACAATAAGGGGTTACACTAGTAGTATAGGGGCCTAACATAGAGGTGAAGGTTTGGATTGTTTGGTGCCCCTTCTTTTCCTTACTCTATGTGGGAAAAAGTAGAGTGGTCACATGTTTTGTGCTTGTTTTATTTGCACATTTTCATAATTTTGGTAAGATCATTTAACATTTTTCTACACATGACATATAGTTCTATTGAGATTTAAGGCAATCCAAGGCTTTTGCAATAAATTTTATTTTGGTTATAATTGGCATCTTATCCAACCCTAAGTTTTAAGTGATGATTGTGTGACCTTCCCCTTTCAAAATGTGCAAAGCTTTCATCTACAGTAGTTCAAGTGATTTATTCTTGTTATGAGCTTGCCATGTCATTGAGAAAGTGGCTTAAACAAAGTGTGGAAATTTAGAGGAAAAGCAACGTAGTTGAACATGCATGACGATATTGGTTGGCTAATTTCATTCACTTTATGAGAACGTGTTTTCTTTGAGTAAATACATAACTCATAAAACTTAATGTGCAATAAAATGTATAAAAAAAACAAATCCTCCAAATGTTTGCTTTTGTGTTTTTCATTATGAATGCCTAATGCCACATTGCAAGAAAGGAGGCACCAAAAGTGGCAAGATATGGCTTGTTTCTATAGTCAGCTTAAACTTTGGTGAGCTCTTATGGTGAGGTTCTATTTTCTTGGTTAATAGAGATATAATATTGCTCCCAAGTCTTGACAAAAGATCAATTCAGCTAGTGGTCTCATTCGACTTGGTGGTTTTGAGAGAAAGTACTCCATCAGAGGTATATAATGCATATGAGAAGACACTATTAAAGAGAGAATTAATGTTTTAAGAAACTCTTTTCATAACACAATTAGAACAAATACAAAAAGTACCCTCAAGTTAAAAGTATTACAATATTAAAATAATCTTGAAAATCAATCTAAAGGGAGAATTAATGTCTCAAGCTCTTTTCATAATTCATTTGAACAAATACAGAAATATGCTCAAGTTAAAAGTATTAAAAATATTAAAATAACCTTGAAAATCAATTTATTAGTGTTGATTAAAAGCTCATTCTTATTTCCAAAAAAAACAATTATAACATCTCTGCCACCTTTTGCTTATATCCCTTAAAATCACATTGTAAGTTTACCCAGGATTTAGGTTAAAAGTTCTTTCCTTTTAATCAATAAATTGGATAGGAGCATTTGATAAATTAGAGAGGGCTATTTTGTCGCAATTTGATCCTACTTTCTTAGGTTATGTCAATCATAATGCTCATTTTCGTTATCATCACTTTCATTATCATCATTCCCATTTCGATATCATCATACTCATTTTCTACAGGGGCAGGCATTTCATGAGGCTCTAGGTGGACATTGATACGGACTAGGGTCTCAGGCTCGGTAGAAAAGTGGGTTGCAAACACCTTGGAAACTTCAACATAATGCCCTACAATATTCATATAATGGTAAAGGGTCGGGAAAAGTAACTTTTCTCCTCACAATCTCCCTCAACTACACGCATGCTTCCTTTGAGTGCTAACACAATATTTCCAGAATTCTCATTGATCCAGGTGGATATTGGTGGCCACCCACTAAGTCCACTTGGATCCCCACCAGTGCTTCTTTCAGTTTTTCAGTTTCCTTAATTATAGCACAGTTTAATATTTTTAGTAGTTTTTCGGGTCCTAAACGACGCTTTTTGGGAAATCTACCGTGAGAAATTTTATATCTAAAATCATCTTTTTCGTCGTAGTCCTCAGAGAGATATTTCCAATGGGCTATCATGTGTGTCAAACGGAGATAATATGAACAATTCGCAACCTCGGGAATTTGGCTATCCAACTCACCCCAATGGGGCCCTCAAACTCTTGGCGTTACATCTCCTTGGGTTAGGGTTTTGGTTGTTTATGGTTTTCTCTTATTGTTCAATAATAAAAATGCCCTTGAGCCTCATTGTAAGATAGTTCAGAGGCATGTAGCCGCCACATCTCTTCTTAGAGATAAGCTACCATCACCCTAGCTAGTTTATTTCCATTCCTGTTTGTAAGCATATTTCAGTATTTTACATTAATCAAATGAAGTATTATTTCCGCCACATCTCTATGTTTATGGTTATCTCTATAATTTGTTGCATTCCTGTTTAAATCTGGATCAGTGGTATTAGAGCGGTCTACTTTTCTTCTCTGTTTTTCTTTGCATGTCCCCAACAAGGTCGTGATATAAGGAGTTAGGGCTTGAACTGGTCGAACCTTTGCAAGACCAACCTTGCAAATCCCGACGGCCTCCCATGGCAGATGAAAATAAAGATGAGGGGGCAGGAGATCCTATTAAAATCTTGCTCGAAAAATCCCTCAAGCGACAAAGGAATGCGATGATGGACAACTTTGCCCAGATCCTTCAGCGGCTACCCAGGGGTGACACATTGGCTTCCAACAGCAACTCTGGAAACGCCACACCATTTAAGGTACAAGTTAATTTTGAAATCCCCATATTCGAGGGTCAAATAGACACAGATGCCATCAATAAATGGTTAAATATGCTAGAGGGTTATTTTTCTGTTCATGATTTTTCCAGTCAGGAAAATATTATTTTTTCTCTTCTCAAAGCAGCCCCCCACGTCAAGGATTGGTGGGAAACCTACTGCGAGCACAAAGATGAAAGTACAGGCTCATTATTTCCAGTCACACCGACTTAGAATTCATTATGGGATGCCATCAAGGAGTAGTACTACCCTATTAGAAGCTATGAGGATCAATACATAAAGTGGACCACGCTATGGCAAGGAAGGGACCAAGACGTACCGGAGTTTACCAATATTTTCCATACCCTTCGCACAAAGTTGGGTATCAAGGATACAAAGCAACATTTGGTACTCAAAGATCATGGCTATCTGCACAAGTACATCCAGGAAGAAATAGAATTCTTGAACATATCCTTGCTCAAAATGGCATACCGATATGCCGTCAAGGTCGAGTAAAAGTTTAAACAGAAGAAGCAAGACTTTGGGTCTGTGAATCCAAAACAAGGGAAAGGTGCTCCCAAACCGAAAATCAAAGGACAAAGCCAAGGTGGGGCGGCCCAAGACAACCCGCCAAAGTTGCAAGGAAAGAACAGTGCCGCGAAGCCAAAAAAGGACATAGGAAACTGATGTGAGTTCCATAAGAGCTCCACTCACGATACAAGTGAGTGTCGGGCCAAGCAGTCACCAGTGGCCGAGCTAAAGGTTTTAGAATCAGATGCATGTTCTAACTCTGAGTGAGAACCCAATAAGGGGAATGAAAAAGGGAAGAAGATTATCGATGCGGAGCCCAATTCCATCGTTGCCACCACGAAGATCCAGAAGGAGGAACCCGAAGATCAAGAGGAGGAGGAGCATCTCTTCCACTCCCAGATGTGAGGTAAAGGGCTCCCCGCTATAGTTCATTGTTGACAGTGGGAGCCAAAAGAACCTCATTTCGGCTGAGATCATGAAGCGGCTAGGCTTACCGACCACAACACATCCACAACCATACACCATCGGGTGGCTGCACCAAGGACAGAATCTTCGCGTGAGCCAACAGTGTCGCCTTCCATACAACATCAAGCCCTTCACGGATGAGGTATTGTGTGACATTGCTCCCCTTGAAGTTTGTGATGTGTTATTAGGACAACCATACTTGTGGAAGCGACATGATGTGTATGAATCAAGGCCCTGTGATGTTATTGTTACTTTTGGAAATAAGTTATACAGGATACC
The DNA here is from genome assembly GCA_000404065.3 of Pinus taeda. NCBI lineage: Eukaryota > Viridiplantae > Streptophyta > Pinopsida > Pinales > Pinaceae > Pinus > Pinus taeda. The sequence goes on from APFE030146374.1 coordinate 23,362, forward strand.
AGAGGTAGCACCACCTACCGCCATCTCTTTGGTTACTGCAAAACAATGCAGTCAGCTCATTTCCAAAACTAGGAAATTTGTTTTCCTGATGATACGCCCTCAAGAAAAGAAGAAGACGGTGGCCATGACCTCCAGACAGGGCCCCTCCGCATGACAACTACAAATGGACAAGGTCGTGGAGGAGTGCGAGGACATCTTCACCTCCCCCACAAGGGTTCCTCTGCATTGTCAGGTCAAGCACTCCATTAATCTGACCCCAGGTGCGCCACTGCCCAATGGACCAATCTATCGGTGCTCTATTCTGGAGAATGATGAAATCAAGAGGCAGATTCAGGAGCTGCTGCAAAAAGGTCACATCCGTCCGAGTTCATCGCCTTGTGGGAGCCCGATCATGCTGGTACAAAAGAAGGATGGGACTTGGAGACTCTGTATTGACTATCAGGCGCTAAACAAGATCACTGTCCATAATAGGTACCCAATCCTGCAGATTTATGACCTCCTAGACCAACTAAAGGGGGAAAAATATTTTAGCAAGATCGATTTGAATTCAGGATATCACCAGGTACCAATAAAACCCTCTGATGTGTGGAAGACTACCTTCAAATCCAAGGAGGGCCTTTTCGCCTGGTTGGTTATGCCTTTCGGATTGACGAATGCTCCTGCAACCTTCACAAGGCTAATGGCTGACATCTTGCAGCCATTCACCAACTCAATTGTAGTGGTATACTTGGATGACATCTTGATCTTTAGCCAGAGTTGGGAAGAACACCTCCACCACATCCGACAGGTTCTCCAAACACTGCGGCAACACAAGTTATGTGCCAATTTGGAGAAATGCACTTTTGGCATGACCCAGGTTCAGTATCTGGGATACATTATTGATGAACGGGGGGTGCATGTGGATCCAGCCAAGATCCAATTCATTCAGTATTGGCCATCTCCAACCACTCTGACAAAGCTTCGCAGTTTTCTAGGCCTTGCCAACTTCTACCGCAAGTTCGTGTTGGGGATTTCTCATATCACTTGGCCCTTGAGTCAACTCACCAAGAGAGGAGCAAAACCAAAAACAAATTGGCCCGAATCTCAACAAAAGGCATTCACAGAGTTGAAAGGTCGCCTCTACTTGGCACCATTTCTTGCATTACCAGACTTGCAACAACCATTTGAGATCGAGACAGATGCCTCTGACTATGCTATTGGGGCAGTCCTTACTCAACACAGGCATACAATGGCATATCACAGTGAGACACTTTGAGACACAGTCCGTAAGTATCCCACTTATGACAAAGAGATGTATTCCATTGTGCAAGCCTGCCAACAATGGAAGCATTACATTTTGGGGAAGGAAACAGTCATCCACACAGACCACCGGCCCCTACAGTTCATACAGACCCAAGGGAAATTGCAGAATGATCGCCATCAGAAGTGGTCCACATACCTGCAACAATTCCATTTGAATATCAAGTATAAGAAGGGAATCACCAATAATGTTTCAGATTGCCTTAGTCAACCACCGATCATGGCATTAACCACCGTGCTCAACTCTTGTGGTGACCCAGAATTTGGCCACACATACCAGCACTCTTGGAGGGCCAGCATGTTCCAGATTTCACCTCCAGGATGACCTGTTATTCCACTTAGGTCACCTTTGTGTTCCTTCAAGCGAGCGTGCCAAGATGATTTGGGAAGCACACTACAATCAGGCTGTTGGGCATTTTGGGGTCGAAAAAACGGTGGCAGTACTGCAGAAGTATTTCTATTGGCTGAATATTCAACAGGATGTCAGGAAGTACATCAGATCATGCATTGTCTGCGCCATTGCCAAACCGAGCATCAAGAAGCAAGGCCTCTATATTGAGTTGCCCACCCCTAGTCGACCTTGGGAATCCATCTCCATGGATTACATGTCAAGCCTTCCTTCCACTAAGAATGGAAATGACTATGTTTTTGTGGTCATCGCCAGGTTCTCGAAGATGGCCATTATGGCGGCCTGCAAGAAGAATATCATAGCAGAAGCCACTGCTAAACTCTTCTTTGAATGAGTGTGGGTACACTTTGGGATCCCATAGTCTACCATCTCAAATTGGGATAGTAGGTTCTTCAGTACATTTTTCTCCAGTCTCTGGTTGATGTTGGACACCAAACTCACTAAGTCCACAACCTTCCATCCTCAAACTGATGGCCAGATAGAGGTCGTCAACAGGATGATCGTACACATTCTGCGCATGTACAACTCAAAGCATCCACGCACATGGGACGAGAGCCTCCCCTATGTTCAACATAGCTACAACCGGGCTCTCCACAGCTCGACTAGCCACAGCCCTTTTCAGGTGGGTTTGGGATTCTAGCCACTATGTCCCATCGATGTGGCCCTACCATTTGCAGCTACTCACGTAGATTTGGCTCATGTCGAGTCCGAAACAGATAAAGAAAACAGCTTCATTGAGCACATCCAACATATTTTCCAGTAGATCCATGACATTCTAGAGAAATCAAATGCCAAGTACAAGAAACAACATTATCAACATCGGGTGCCGCACAAGTTTCAGGTGGGCAACAAAGTTTGGTTTCATTTGCAAAAGGAACGCCTTACCAGAGCCTATCGAAAACTCAGACCACTCTGATATGGTCCTTACACCATTACCAAGGCTATGGGAGACAATGCATTTGAGCTCAGCATTCCCCCATTCCTTGGCTTGCACCCAGTGTTCAATGTGGACCGACTTCGACCATACTTTCCACCATTACTAGACACGTCCGACATTGCAGAACAGCTCACACCCACAGAGTTAAATCCAAATTGCATGGAACAAGTTGCAACTGATTGGATCATGGACACAAAGATCAAGCACACTCACTAGTAGAATATCCAATTGTATCGAGTTTTCAAAGCAGGCCAACTCCTTCGCCAGGGCAAGTGGCTCACCAGGGACCAAGTTCAGTAGAAGTTCCCTCATCTCATGTTGGAACTCAACGCAATGGGGACCATTACTTCCTAAGGGGGGAGGAATGATCTAGGTGGATGTTGGTGGCTACCCACTAATTCCACTTGGATCCCCACCAGTGCTACTTTCAGTTTTTCAATTTCCTTAATTATAGCATAGTTTACTATTTTTAGCAGTTTTTCGGGTCCTAAACTTCCAGAGCCGTTTTGAGGCCCTAAACGACGTTTTTTGGGAAATCTACCACCAATAATTTTTTGTCGAAAATCATTTTTTCCGTCATAGTCCTCGGATAGATCTTTCCAACGGGCTATCATGAACGTCAAATGGAGATAATATGATCAATTCGCGACCCTAGGAAGTTGGCTGTCCAACTCACCCCAACGGGGCCCACAAACTCTTGGTGTTACATCTCCTCGGATTAGGGTTTTGGTTTTTTAGGGTTTTCCCTTATTGTTCAATAATAAAAATTCCCTTGAGCCTCATTGTAAGATAATTTAGAGGCATGTAGCCACCACATCTCTTCTCAAAGATAAGCTACCATTGCCCTAGCTGGTTTATTTCCATTCCTGTTTGTAAGCATATTTCAGTATTTTACATTAATGAAATGAATTATTATTTCCACTGCATCTCTATGTTTATGGTTATCTCTATAATTGGTTGTGTTCCTGTTTAAATCTAGATCACTCATACCCGTTCCAATGGTCTGGGGAGCCCTTAGTGCTGCTACACTCCCTACATTATTAATGTTTTCCAGTTTAAGAATTGCATAGTTCATCACATCAAGCAAAGCCCATATAACTTCTGCTTCAAAGATACTCTCACGGAATTCAAGGCTTTTACAGAGCTTCTCTAAGGTGAGAAATTGTTTCAAGTACCACCCAAAATTGTAATATCCAAATTTGAAAATCTGATAGTTAGACCATAGTTTCCTAGCCAGAAACGGTACAATTCCTCCCAGTTTTGCTTCCATGGAGGAAATATCGGGTTGCTCATGACTAGCACATACATGAAATTTATGAGTCCATTTTTGAAATCTAGATCATGAGTCCACTGGCGTTGTTCTTTCAGTGCATCATTAATTGGGCGAAGGAGGTAGTAGTTAGGGTGTATGCCTAGGTCTATGCCTTTAGGGGCCATTAAATTTTCACCACTATAAACATAGGTAGAGAGAGAGAGCGCGATGGGAACCCATTTTCCAGTGGGGGGTTCGCATGATAAAAGCCTGGCCACACACAACATGCCCCATCCATCGGCTAGATAATGTGGTTGGCTTTTCATTACCATTACGAATTCACCTAACAGGGATCCCTCACGCTCCGTTGCTACAGAAATTACCAATCCAATGAAGAAGCCTCAGTCAAATCCTCAATTGTTCATGGAATCAAAGGGGGGTCGATCTTGTATTAGGAGAACTAGGTGTCCATTCTTTTTCTCATTCTCAGATCAGGCAGCACATCTTCTGGCTTGTGCATATGTTCTGTGGATTTTCGATCATAGGTTGTTGGAAGAATCTCTGCACCTTATAGAATCCATAATTTCCACCCTGGGGATCCTAGTCACTGGTTTGGAATGTTTACCAACACCTGTTGGTTTCGTTGTAATAGAAAACCTCCACATGGTATCAGAGCTTGGACCCAGGTTCAATTCCCCCGAGTTGCATTTGAGGGGGGGTGTTGGAAGAATCACCGCACCTCTATAGAATCCGTAATTTCCACTCTGGGGATCGTAGTTACTGGTTTGTAATGTTTACTAAAACCTGCAAATTTTTGTGTAACGACAAACCTCCACATGGTATTAGAGCTTGGACCCATGTTCGATTCCCTTGAGTTGCATTTGAGGGGGGGTGTTGGAAGAATCACCATACCTCTATAGAATTCGTAATTTCCACCCTGGGGATCCTGGTTACTGCTTATTGGTTTGTAACGTTTACCAAAACCTCCACATGGTTTCATTCAGGTTTCATCTTTGGTCTGCAGACTGAAGAAATCTCTCTACGGACTTAAGTAGGCCACAAGAGCTTGGTATGCGAAGATGGATTCTTTTCTCTTATCACAAAACTTTGAAAGATGTAAGTTTGATCCGAATGTTTACATGCTCAGGACACATGATTCTCTCCTTATCTTAGTTTTGTATGTGGATGATCTCCTAATCAACGACAGCTCAGCTTCTGCCATTGTTGCAGTTAAGAGGGCCTTGCGTGATAGGTTCTTGATGACGGACATGGGTCCATTACACTTCTTTCTTGGTCTTAAGATCAGCCAGGATGCCATAGGCATCAAACTCTCTCAGGCTAAGTATGCATAGGATCTCCTTGAGAGATTTCACATGACTGATTGCAAGCCAGCACCGATTCCTTTTCTGTCTAGGGTCTGCCTTGAGGATGGAGGTGACACTCCATTAGTTGATAGAACTCTCTATCAACAACTAGTCGGGAGCTTATTGTACCTCACCCACTCTAGACCAGATCTCTCATATGCAATAGGGGTAGTTTCCAGATACATGTAGGAGCCACATTTGCTACACTAGAATGCTGCCAAGTGCATCCTCTGATATGTACAGGGCACCATCACCTTCGGGATTCACCATGTAGTAGGCACTGCATTGAATCTCCTTAGCTTCACTAATTCTGATTGGGTGGGCAACAGTATTGATCGCAAGTCAACCTCTGGATATTCACTCAGTCTAGGGTCTGGCCCTATCTATTGGTCGAGCAAGAAGCAGACTGCTATTGCTCTCTCTTCAGCCGAGGCCGAGTATAGAGGAGTAGTCAACATCACCATTCAGGCTCTGTGGCTACAACACTTCCTCACTGAGTTGGGCGTCCAGTTCCACCAGCCCATTTTCATCTGGTGTGACAACCAGAGCACTCTCAAATTTTGTAGGGATCCAATACAACGGCAATGGACGAAGCACATAGAGATCCATATGCACTACATCAGAGACTTAGTACATGAACGGGTCATTGATTTGCAGTTATGTCCTTCAACAGAACAGACTGCAGACATCCTCACCAAGACATTCACTGATCAGAAGTTTCGCTCTCTGCGCGATCGTCTTGGAGTGAAGGACACATTTGCTTAGCAACTGTCTTTTCTTCCTCTTTTCTTTTGATTACATTGTTTTTTGAGAGGGGGGTTTTCCCACAAGGTTTTCCCTCTTTCCTCCATTTTAGTACAAGTTGCACTGTATTTTGGGTGACTTTTGGCCTTAGTTTCCAGGGCCCATTTTCTATTTTTCCCCATAGTGGTGTTCAGGGGGGGTGTTGGAGGTACTACACACCTACATGTAGGCACTTAGTTAGAGCATGGGACTACATGCAAGATTCCTTCTACATGATTTACTCCCTAATTTTCTCCTTCTTTAACACCACAATTAGCTAGTTCTTCTGCATGATTTTCTCCTTCTTTAACTCTACAACTGGCTAGTTCTTCTACATGATTTACTCTCTGATTTGCTCCTTCTTTAACTCTACAACTGGCTAGTTCTTCTACATGATTTACTCTCTGATTTGCTCCTCATTTCACTCTGTAACTGGCTAGTTCTCTCCGGAACTTGTTGTATGTGTTGAGTCCTCTCATTGATCACCACTATGGTGCATTAGCTTGAGATCTTCACCCAATAATGTTATATCATAAGCATTGTAACCTATTTTCTAATGTATCATTCTTTTGTTCTTTTGATTTTCTTTTAGTGTTTTTGCCCTGCAAAGCTATAACTAGGATCCCCAGGGTGGAAATTACGAATTCTATAGAGGTGCAGTGATTTTTCCAAACCCCCCCCCCCAAATGCAACTAGGGGGAATCGAACCTAGGTCCAAGCTCTAATACCATGTGGAGGTTTGTCGTTCCACCAAAACCCGCAGGTCTTAGTAAACATTACAAACCAGTAACTAGGATCCCCAGGGTGGAAATTACGGATTCTATAGAGGTACGGTGATTCTTCCAACACCCCCCCTCAAACGCAACTTGGAGGAATCAAACCTGGGTCCAAGCTCTGATACCATGTGGAGGTTTGTCATTACACCAAAAACCACATGTTTTGGTAAACATTACAAACCAGTAACTAGGATCCCCAGGGTGGAAATTATGGATTCTATAGAGGTGAGGTGATTCTTCCAACATAGGTGAGGTGAGAATTAGGGATTGTAACTGGATCGACCATGAATTTCTTTGAAATCGGATAGGAAAATTCTCTTGGTATATGTGCAACGCCTTGCCGATCAGCAATACATCGTGCTCTATTTCTGCTTGGGCAACATACGTCATAACTTTTGATTCGTCTTCGCCCGAATGTTCCAGAATTGGTTGACATTTTTATATATTTTGCAGTATGTGAACTCTATCTACATTGAGTGCTTTCGAGCTGTGATTTATATGAATCTTATGCCACCTTTTTGGTTCTTCACAATAGTCGGCCTTCAGGATTGCGATTGTTTTGTAATTTATGAGATATGAGGTGTGCCTCCTCAACAAATGGCTTAAACCCATTATGGCATGTCATGGAGGGTGTTGGAAGATGTATAGCAGGTCCTATGCATTTAAATGAAGATGTAACTACTTGTACCAACTAGTAAATAATTGATATTTATATGAATTTTTATTTCATATAAAAAAATGTTAATAAGAATATTATTGACTAAATATACAAAAGTAAATTTATGGATATCAACTCTCAAACTATAATTGTCATTTATATAAAAAAAAATCGTGTCCCCTAGATGGGGTGATATCAGTAATGTTATGGAAGACTTTCTGTGAGGTGTGCCCCCTCAACAAATGTCTTAATCCTATTATGGTGTGTGAGAGAATTGGTGGAGGGCCTTGGAAGATGTACTCAGTGTCCTATTGATTTAAATGTAGTTCTATGTCTTTGGGGTGACCAGGATACCTAAATTATGGGAAAGGAGATGAGGTTTTATACTCCCCTCCATTTCCTTGGCCTAGGTGGATTCATTGTTATTTGTGCTTCCTTGGAGTGTAGGTGAGGCTGGTTTATCTCAAGAGTTTATCTTTACAATATCATTTCATTATCAGTTGGGTTTGTATTGGGAAAGGTGCTACAAAGCAACCGGTATTGTGGTTCTTACTTCATCATTTATTTCACAGTACTACGAATCTAGTTCTATGTGTGTGTCTCCTGAAGTATCATATAATTGATGGTTGGGCTACTATTGAATTGCACATGTGCTATTATCTTTGTGGCCTATATTGGGGTTGTAATTGGTGCAATATATTCAATTGGGTTATTTCCTCCAATTTGGCCCTCACTTGTGGCATTGGGGGGACGATTTGCTAGTTTTGTGTTCAGGTGAGCAAGGGTCAGTCATTTGTTTGTCCTCTTGTTTTGTTGGTTGTGGGATTTATACTTGTTTGGTCTGCTACCTGTTTCTAGCTTCATGCCTCCTGGTTAGAGAATGTTGAATTAAATGGCCAGTATGAGTTCTTTTGCCTTCAAAAGAACTTGTCCTTTGGATTTGGATTATGTTGGAAAATTCTTTGATGTGGTTCCTCTTGAAGTCAAAAGCAATATGATTATCTTGGAGGAAAAAGTGATTGAGGAGAGACCCAATCATTTTGGCTCTGGATGTCAAGCTTGGATCTTGTATTCTCTTTCTAAAAAGTGATTGAGGAGAGACCCAATCATTCTGACTCTAGATGTCAAGTTTGGATCTTGTATTCTCTTTCTTTGCACCAACTAATGGACACTTTGCTTTAGTTGATTTTCAAAGATAAACACGTTGAAATATATAATTTATTTTCTGGATTGGAAGACACTAAGTGCATGTTGGGAAATCATCATTTATATCTTGATAATTTGGATTTTATACTGCCTCAGGTAAAGGGTTTTCTTGTGTCAGATTTTACCTCTCTTGATCTCACTAACCCTCTTGTTGATCCTAGTGATTATATTAACCCTCAGGTGGTGGAAAATGTCGGGATCTTCCCATTATTTGATCTGATAAGGATTAAGTTTATAGGACTCATGGTTTTTAACACCTTCTTTCCATTGTCCTTACAGTGTTGTTGTTGTTGGGTATCCTAAAATCCTATTTTGGCTTTTGATGGTTTTACAATGGTTTCTTTGCTCGTTTGGAAAGTGATGTGCCATTCAATAGCTCTAGTTGTTAGAGGATATTCCCTTTTAGGTGGACCCTCTTGTTTGGTTTGCAAGGCCCAAAGTGTTGTCACTCCTTGGCCTCTTTGTGGAGTTATGGTTATAGCATCTCTAGGTGAAGACTATCTATGGTCTGATTGCTCAATCTTGGAACATGGTCATTGCATGTTTTCATTATTGTATGAAGGGAAAATTAAAAGGGAGGGTAAGGCTAGTATTGGGTCTCTCCCTTTCTATGGGCTTATTGGATATTCTAGTAATTTTTGTGTGTGCTCATGGGTTGTTTATTTCTTGTTTCTCTTTGTCTTACTCATGGTTTTGTTGTTGCTCTTTACATCTAGTAATTCATTCTTTAGTTCCTTGTGACCTTAGGTAGTTAGGGCCTGTTGTGTTTATATTCACCCTAGCCAATGGCCAACTTCTAGTGGGGTGGTGCAGTTATTTCCTTTGGAGTGAAACAGATAATGGTATAGTTTTGGCTTTGTAGTGTTATCCTGCAAAGTCTAATTGGTTCTTTTGTTTATGATGGTGCTTGTATTGGTAATGTGTATCTATGATGTATCTCCTTTTTTATTAAGAAAAAAATTTTGTCACAATTTACAAAAAAAAAAACTCATTTTTTTATGTCATAAAACATTATTAGCTCTGAATTTATTATACATTGATAGTGATCAAATTCCTCATTGTGTAAATCATTTCTCATTTTTTTTGAAGGCATGGAATCATATTGAGGGACTTCATACTCTTAATCAACAATAAATCTATAAAAAGAGTTAACTTTCAATTGCTTTCTCTATATATGTATGTATGGGAATACTTTCCTTAGAAAAAAATGTAGAAGAATATTTTATTCAAAAAGAACATTGAATTTATTTTTAAATGCCATGTGTAAATTCCATATTAAACATACAAGGAATTACACCAATCCTCACTGTGCAAATCATTTTTCAATTTTTTTTTTTGAAGACATGGAATCATATTGAGGGACTTCATACTCTCAATCCACAATAAAACTATAAAAAGAGATAGAGATGTCATATGTCAACTTAAAGGAAACCATAATATTTGTTTTAACTTTCAATTGATTTCTCTATATATGTATGTAATATTAGAGTATAATTTAATTAAACAACATGAGAGAATTTTTTGGCGACCCCTTTCCAAAGAGATTTTTTGGCAGACCCCTTTGGAACCAACAAGTGTGGTTCAGGACCAGATGAAGAGGTAGACCATGGCAAAGGCTTAAATAGAGAGCAATGTAGAAATACGAAAATGAAGAATATTTTATTCAAAAGAATATTGAATTTTTTTTTAATGATATGTGTAAATTCCATGTTAAACATAACACAAAGTACACCTACTAAAAAAACATTTATCTATAAAAAAAAATTAATTAAATTCCAAAATACAAAAATAGAAGAAAAAAACTAAAATCTCATTTTAAACTTCTCATAATTACAACATCACTATGTAAAAATTAAATATTACATCTATAAACAGCACTAAATTAAATATTAATTTAAATAAAAATATAATATTAATATTATTTAACATCCATAAACTCATTTAATATTAAAAATAATTTACAAATATATACACATTCTCCATAACCATAAAATTTCACTTATACTATTTAATGGTTTTTTTGCTAAATCATTTACTGCTTAATTCACATTCCCATCTTTAACTTTACATGAGTGTTATACGGGAATAGTTTCCACACGGATGCTACTATTCCCACTAAGATGTGTGGCTATCTTAGAAACAAACAATCAAATTCTATTGTTGATTCCTTTTATGAAAATAGATGAGAGGAGAACCAAGAGGGCCAACCTAAGTCTTGCACTCAATTCCCTCTCCTTCTTGATAGAGTTTTGTTGCTCGCTCTTTGTTTGCTCAGCTTCAAAAGGGACCTGTAGAATCACAGCAACATACTACTATGCAAGAAACAAGGATCTAAATTCACAAATAATGTAGGATCAGATGTACATTAACCATATACAAGCACATAGAAACAAATACACCAGGATATGGAAGGAAACAAGAATAGCTTTATTCAGATAAAAGTAGCAAGAGGATTACAACCATGGGCAGCTCTGAACCAGCATCATCCTCCAGCTAAGAAGCCCTTCTTTCACCTCAATCAAAGCAAAATCACCCAACACTATGAATGTACACAAGAATACTGACAGCACTTCTCTATAGATTACAAAATTCCAGCCTCTGGATCTCTGTGATGAGGGATCCATATATAGATGATTATAGAGAGGTGATTCATTTATGGGATCTTGATTAGTGTCTTCTCTCTGATAGTTCCTGCTTCCACTTGGAGAATGATGATCTCCTACTCATCCCTGGTCGAAAACAGAGAGGCAAGTGTCAGAGGGGAAGCTTCTGGAAGATTCCATGATCTTCCACCTCGCATTTTGTCCCTGCCATTTGTCCATTCCGGACCATCGCACCCTACAAAGGAGCAATTCAGTATGCATCACACCTTGTACACTGGGAAGGTGATATGCATCGCACCCTCTGCATTGAGCTTTCAGTATGGTCCAGTTTTGACCATTTATAAGCAGTTTTTAGTGGAGAACTTCTGGGAGATGGTGTAATCAGTTGACCTTGCTCCTTTAGGCAGTGAAGGAACACTTTTATGGACTTAGGAGCCCTTAGTTCATGGACATTTATGATTGGGGTTGAAGTGCCCAAAAATGTCTATAACACCCTTACTCTTTTTCTCTTACACTACCATCGGGCTCACCGATTCATATTCTTCTACAGTTTCAATTATTCTAGCTGCGACCATCTTCTCAAGCTCTTGCTTCACCTTCTCTTTTTATTTTGGCTTTAGCCTATATGGTCATTGTTTTACAGGTTTCGCATCTGGCTTCAAAGTGATCTTCATTATTACTAGATTGCCTACAATGTCTGCTAACTCAATGAACTTCATTGGAAACAACTCCTAGAACTCATACAATAATTCAATGACCTTACCTATTGTATCCTCATCCTAGTAATATTTGATGCACGTGAATTTGGGCTTCTCCTCTGAGCCTATATTGACTTGCTTCATCTTAATGGGTTGTGTTATGTTAGGTATCTGAACTTTTGGTCCCACAACCTCACATTTTGTCCTTCTCATTCCGAGATGTTAAAGTTTCGAGGATCTTCCTCACCCTCTTCTACAGTCATATTATAACATTCTATTGTGTGCTCCAATTGCACATTCCAATTCGGATGTACCCAAATCATTGGCTCATTTGGTGTCTGAACAGTTGTTGCTCTAATTTCCTGAAGGGCATCATCGATGCACTAAAAAAAATCTTCGAAGCTAAATGTTAATATGAAGATTTCCTTCAAACCGTAACAATTGGTGGTGCCATGGTGCAACACCATTTCAAGATACCAATTTATCAGTATCACATCCAAAGTGTGGACAAATATGTGTACCCATTCTAGTTGAGGTTCTTCACCCCGTGTCATAGTCCAATGAGACAATTGTCTGCGGGGATCATCCTTAACATTATACTTATCTGCAAGCCTTGTTTTTGCATGACTGAACCTGATTCTCATCAATTGATGATACTCCTTCCAATATCCTATATTTCCTTTATGTGTGCCCCACCATCATGTAGGTGTAGACCTCAAAGCTATATCCAAGGCTTGGAATCATTTCTCTTCCAGTATATCCCTTTCAAACTCATCAAGAAGTAAGCTGACATCACATATCCCATCATAGTAAGGTAAATTACGTACCTCTATTGAGATGCAACAAAGATATTTTGTAATGTTGTTACAACACATAGTAGAATCTTTGTGAAAATGGTTATGCCAGTTCGCTAATTCCTCATCAGAGTCCAAGACACACAAACTATGTTTTTCCCATGTTATCCTCCCAAGTACGGTGGTGTTGATCAAATCCTCATCCCACACAGTTAACTTATAGATATTTCCATTATCTTAATTTCCATATTCATCATGGACAGGTTCTATATACTGCGCTTGTTTAGAAGGGTCCAACGGGACAACAACCCTGGTACCATTCTTCTCGAATGCCATACTTCTTATTTTTAGATTGATTATGGCATCGATATCAAAAGTCCAATCAATTCTAGGTAAAGCTAGATATGGATTTTTTTCATCCACAATCTCAATGACTTCAAAGTCTACCACCACGCTTGATCCATTAATGTCCACAAAAATGCCATGTAATTGACCCATCGGGATGATTTTCTACTAGTTCACCATGCACAGCTAAATAGGTGACCATTATAGCTTTGGTTGCCCCATTCTTTCCTAGGTATGCTTTGGTAATACATTTGCATCTAATCTGAAGTCAAGAATTACTTGATCCATTTCAAATTCGTCAATTTGTGTAGTTAATCACATCTATCGGCCAGTTCTTTTCTTATTTCTGCGTACTTTGTTTACTGAGCGTTGTTCAAGCTATGGCTTCTCTTTATTAGAGCAGTTGTCAATTGGTTCTTGCAATCCTTCCACTGCATTTTGATCCCTTGGTAACTTCATACATGTCTGCAGAAAGGACTTTAGAATGGTTAGATCAGGGTTCTCTGTCGCAGTAACCACTTCAAGACTATTCTTCCAGGATACTAGTTGCATCTACATCTTCGATGTCGAAGCTACTAGGTCCATGAAACTCTTCTTCACTTCCATGAAGTTTTATTTTTCCCTATCCATATTGAAACCAGTACTCTTTTCACCAACCTTCCTGACCCATGTATCCACCATAGGCTTCTTTCCTTTTTTTATCTTCTCCTATAGTTGTGCTGCTTCGTGACACTATGTTAACACTTCGATCATTTTCATGTGGTCCAACCCTCATCATTTGCAAGTTCTATGCATGATTTTGATTCTTATTTTCTTGCATTTTAGCCATCAAAACAAGACAATACTCTATTATATGTTTGAACTATCTACAATGCTTACAAGAAGGGGTAGTGGGGTTCTAAAAATCCCGCGCAGAATGTCCAACTTCACTAGAGTTATAGCATATAATCTAACCTCGACCTCATCCAGCTCTGCCTCTTCAACCTTGTCCTTGGCCCTGAAATCCTCTACAGGCTGTAGGTGAATCATTATCTTCTTGCGCATGGCCTTTAGCTTGCATTCTGTATACTGTAGTTTTCTCCATCATCAAATCATAGTTGCAACAATTTCTTTCATCATGTCCTACTCACCGGTAGAAGTTACAAAATAAATTCTTTGGTGATTGCACATACTTCTATAACAAATAACAGTGGTCAGTCCAATGCTAGTCTGTGACTTGGAAAATACTACACCAGACACTTGTTCTAGTACATGGTCCAACACTAGGTTCCGAATTCAGAGGATTAGGACCTCCATCTGCCAAATAGTCATAATAAATAGGACACTGGTCCTTATAGTGACCTTCCATTTTACGCTTTATGCACCAAACATTTAAGCACATATCAGGTTGAACATCTTTTCCCTTATTCAAATATTGTAGCTCCATATGTAATCTCACTAGCTAGGTTTGTATCTTCTAAACTCCTAGGTGAATATCCCGTACCGGTGATGCTTCTAGCTTCATCGCAATTTCTAATGTTTCAGCTTGTGATGCTATCTTCTATTGTGTTAGTGGTAATCTCAGATGTAGTAATAATGTAGCTATATACCACTCTTTGTGTTTCTCATCAGAGATCTGAAAATTGACTTGTCCCAACAAACATTTTAATCTCTGATCTAATTACCAGACAATCTCGTTGATTGCTTTCTTAATATTTTTTATCTTTGTAATGCACTGCGACTGCGACTTTGGTTTCTTGAACTCTTCATTCAATGCTTTCATAGTCTTGGCTAACAATGTGGTTGGGTTTGTTGTATTGTACTTAATATAGCATGATAGTTCTTTGTTTTGCAACACTGTGACAAGCTGATCTTTCTTCATATAGTCATCATTGATTTGTTGCAATTTCCATAAAGCTTATGCATAAAACCAAAATTGCTCAGGATCCTCTAATCCATGACCCTTAAAAACATGCATCTTTACTGCATTAGCCATAATAAATCGGGGAGGTGCAGGTGGAGGTGGAGGTGCAGTGGTCGAATGGGTAATCCCATAAGTGTCTTGATCATCTTATTGTGATGCACCTCTAGGCATGCTAGGGTAGCTCCCTTCTTCTTTGCTTTATGATTCACCCAATAATGGACTCTAAATAGCTTCATCAAAATTATTGTAGTCTAGTCTGAATCTCTTTCTACTCCGCTTAGATCAATTCTTGTTTCCTTTAAACATCAATCTGCTTTCATGCGCAATACGCCCTTTTCACATAACATCATCTTAATCTAAAGCTTTAATGAATTCAAATACCTACCTCTCGAGCCCTTCAAAAACTGACACTCAGCTTCACTGTAGGATACTAATGTGTCAATCCTGAATTCAATAATAAAGCCTCCAAGAACACTATCAATCCACTAATCAACATCTCTTGTGATCTTATTTTCAGTCTCCTTGAGTTGCTTAATTAGCTCTGGGGTCCACATAGTAGGCTCATTGCGCTTCCAACAAGTATTCTATCCATCTAGTTTTGAAAGCCACTCATGCATCTCATTACCAAACAATGGGAAAAATATCATATGTTTTTTTGTAAAGATATACCTCTGCAACCACTTTTCTATTGACAAGCGCGGATTTCTATTCTCTTGTGCTACAAATTCATGCAACCTCAGATCAATCCAATCTTGAATATATTTTATGGACGTATGCCACATCACACATCCCTCAAATAGATCCTAGTTTTTTGGCTTGAGGGGCTCAGACACAAGTTCAGATTTAGTTGTGCTAACTAACAAAACCCTATACCACCTGCCCTTTTGGCAATGGTCTACTCACGCAAACCGCAGTCTCACTCGAGACGATATTGGGGGTGCTGGAACAAGGTTTCTGCATCCATAAGGATATGGAGTGTGGATTTTGACTTTTTCTAACTTACCTATAGATCTATTACTGCTCTACGAGATCTTTCTTAATATTATACCAAACCCAATCTATTCATACAAAAAAGACTATTTTGCAGATCTAAAGCCCTATCTACTATGTATAAATCAATGGATCTTAACTGTAATTAATGATAACCGCATTCATATACTAATTTTGATATTATCTTTCATTGCACAACACAAAAATAAATAGTAATTGCATAAAGTAAAGTATAGAAAGTAAGTACACATATCTACTTTCAAAATTTTCTTTATTATCTTCAGATCTTCACAATTGCAATCCTTCCTACCCTATGCACAGAGTTGCAGGTGCCTAAGCACACAACTGCAGACTTACCAAGGTCTTCACGCACACAACTAAAGGAGCCTTCCCCTTCACTCTAACACATATATGACAATTACAGACCCGGAAACATCAAAACCTACAACATAACATGCCTTTGACTTACTAAGACAACCCTTTATATATATTTTCCCCTTACAATACCATGGTCTAGAAACCATGGTCGAAACTCAAAACATATAAATTAATCACATAATTTTGCAAAATAAGGGGCTTTAACCCACCCTAAAGCCCCTATGACTCCTAAAACACTGCATGAAATACGTTCTGCTCTAGGGGACTCTACCCAATAGTTTCCTACAATGTCTAATGAGCCCCAGTATTACAACAAAAATGGTTCAACTACCAAGGCTACCAACTTTAATTATCAACTCGGAGTTTATACAAAATTAAGAGGGGTAGGAAACGTATGTGAAACATGCACCACCCTCTTCCTAGTCTAACTCCCTTTGATGTAGGTGAAAGAAGGCAATGAAACAACTTCAAATAAACAAAGATCTAGGTAAGATTTTAGTCCTAAGTTGAAAACAGTAAATAAAAATAAGCAAACCTATTCTATTTTTGTTGGAAAGTAAATGATAGAAAGGAAATCTATTCTATATTATACGAAAGGAAAGTCCTAGATTTCTCTTGCATGTAGGAAATCACGCTTTTCTTAAAGTAAATCGCAGAAAGGAAATGTAAACTAATTGTATAAATCAAAATTTAAGAAGAAAGCAATGTAAAAGCGAAAAGGTGACCTAATTAAGCCTCATCTCAAACAAAATGGACTCAAAGCATTCATAGGATATAAATCTACTTCTAACATGAAGTTGGAGTGAATAAGAGCTCGTAGACAAACTACTATAGGGTTGCTAACTAGTTTGTCCTCTGAGTTATCTCACCGAATGACAAAGAAAATCAATTAAAAATGATATAGAGTAAATTTTATTATTATTTAGGATGTCTTAGGACTCCAATCCAAGTGGAATCACTCAAAAATACCTTTGTTAGCATGTGGTAAATATTAGCGGAAAATTACTACTCTAGAAACCAAAAAGATTTAGAACAATGAGCTATTAAGCTGATCTAAGTACTCAAATTCCCAAGCTAATCAAGTGAAAATTCCATGCGGTAATTTTTTATTAAGTTGGATATTTTTATGCTTCAATACAAGTGGAATAAACTCGAAATAATCTCATTAACATGTTCTAAATTTCGACAAAAATTTATTACTATTTTGATACACGATACTTCTAGAAATTCCAAAATTGTGAACTAGTAAACCAATCCAAGTAGATTAATGATTAATTTCTCTTTGCAAAACTATCCTAAAGATGCACCATAATTGTAGCTATACAAATGACCTATAAAACCACTTATTTCAATCATTTAACCAATATAACCTATAGTAAATGAAGCATGAATATTAAATGCAGAAATATGAAATGCAAGAATAAAAAATGTGAGTGGGCAAAACATTAAAAGAAGATAAAGAAATTGTACAATTGGGCTTTGAGGCTCCCGGGATGGACAATAGTAAGGATACTCAGAGTCCTATGAAGGAAAAAAAAAACTTAGAATTTGAAAATAACACCAAACTTCATTATTAGAGTAAATCCAAGTACATCCCTACTAGAAATGAAAATAGAGTTACTAAGTGACAAGTGTTTTTCACAAGAAGACTAAGAGAAACATGATCCAATAGGCCAAATCAAAATTGTACTTATACAAATTGATGGGGAAGAATCTTCCTTGAATTGTGGTAAATTTCCCCTACAAAATACCTCAAAAAGTGGATTTGGTTCCCAACAATAAGAATCTTCATTAAATACTGAGTTTTTCCTTCTCCTGTAGCAAGGAACACATCCCTAGATTTTTTCAATCAATGGAGCTCCAAAATATCTTAATGATTTTATGATATTTTATTAACTTATTGGTCCATCCTATAGCAGGGAAAGAGTCCCTACATTATATCATCTTCCAAATATTCAAAATATGCTCAATATTCTACAAAAATAAATAATATTAGGCACATAATATGCAATTATCTCTAAACCTTCCTAATGAAGACATTATAGATAAAAAAAAATGTCATCAAATGCAAAAAGAGAGGTTAAATATATTGAAGGTCCAAGGATGGTCAAATGGGCCTTGAATTTTAACTATTTGGGAGGCCCATCAACATATTTTAGCAATTTCTCTTAATGGTCTTATGCTATGTAGGCCCTTTGTTGGGTGTAGGATTCCCCAAAGCAAGTTTTGAGGCTTAACACCCATATTTTGACCAAATCCGATGTAAAGACTCCGCATTTTGTGGATGCGGAGTGTGAGCTTGTAAATGAGTCATAGGGTTGTCCACCCTCATATTTGTAATGTAATGTCGAATTTAGAGATCTACCCATGGTCCGCGGATTGTGGGATGGTATAAATAGAGCGAAGCTCTAAGTTGTAAGTCACCGAAGAAAGAGAAGTGAAAGTAATAGATGGAGAATGGAGTCTTATCTAAGTGTAGAGTCGAGTCTTTGGGTCATATAGTAGGAGAATGCTATGCAACTGAGTGTGCAGAGACCTAGTAGTTTGCATCTGAGTGCGCGGACCCCTGCAGCTGAGTGCACAGGCAGATCGAGTCTATAACATTTGGACAAGTAATAAAGAGAATTTTTACATCATTTCTATGTATCTTTTTCCTATTTTGTGCATTGAATGTATCAGATATAAATTGCATTTCTATTTTTTATATGATGCGCGAAGTTATATGAATGTGTTGATAAAGTATCTTTTTACGCAAATATAACTAAATGTTATAAGAAGATAAGCAAGATCCATGATATAACTTGGGGAAGTAGCACAGATCGCTGCTAGGGTAGCACGAAATCACCTCAGCACCCAGTGAGGGCTATGCGAAGGTCAAAGCAACCTGCGCGAAGGTATTCACAGTTGGACTAAATCGACCCCTCAGACATCTCAAGGGTGCAGGAAGTTGGTTCCAACATCCCCCCATACTAATTCACGTGAGACCTCAGTCCGTGCTCCACAGGTTGTTCCCGAAAGGGCCTGTAGTGTAGGGATTTGTTTGGCTAGTTAAATCTGAACCTAGGTCAGGCCCCCTCAAGCCAACAAATGGTTGCATTTCTGGAACCATAATCTAAATAGAGATGTCTGATGTCATATCATTGGATTCCAAATAAGAAGGAAATTGAAGGTTGGCTGGATAGAAGAATTCACGAGTTCATGGTGCAGGAGAACAAGAACTCACGACTAACAAAAAGAGAGTGGTTAGACTACTACTTGTATAGAGAGATCCATGAAATCCTTTTTGCATCTTTCCCTACTGAGTTGTACGAGTGGATCGCGAAGCTAGAAGATAGCCAAGGAAGGTGGAAACTTGAAAATCCTATTGTGTGGACCCCAGAGTTGGTGCACAGATTGGAAGCATCTGAGGATAATATTGTGCACGCTGTTGATCATTGGCTCAATCAAATTATAGGAGCGTTCATTACTGATTTTGTGGTAGATACTTCAGTTAGCTATAGCAAGGCAGAGCGATGCTTTCTCAAAGGACCATGAGGTAAGTACATAAAGTATCTGAATACTTGGATTAAAATTCTATTATGTGAAAAGAGGGTTATGCAATTACCTTGATGTTCAGAGCTACGCAAAGTGGAAAAACCTACAGAAATGAAGAAAGTAAGGGACCAGAGAATAACCCTTTTATTTCACCTCTACGAGGGGAAGAGGAAGAGCTCGCAAAGGTCTCACCGTGAGGTGCGATCCATTTGATAAGGAAAAGGATTTTGTGCATACCACCCCCAAGCACATCGCCACCAGTTTCACCACCTTCACCTCCATCTTCGACTGTACCACCTCCGCCACCACTGCGAGTCAATATGGCAAGCACGATAAAGTTGGTTGTGTTCAAGGGAGTAGAAAATGAAGATCCAGACCAGTTTTTGTTCATGATAAGAGTCATATGGGAAGTGCAGGGAGTTACAGATGATAATATAAAGAAAGCAACACTGGTCAACGCTCTGCAGGATCATGTGCTGACCCTGTATATTAAGCATTATAATGACAATCCGAATGCAAGAATCGTGGATATCCAAATTGTACTAAACAAAGAATTTAGCAGGCCGAAATCAGAAGTACAGTTGATCATTGGATTCAAAGAGATCACAATGCTACCAAGTGAGACTCCTTGGGACCGGGATAAGAGATTGAATTGTATGATTTGCAAAGCTAATATGACTTTGAAAGATGGAGAGCACCACGAATGGTTTGTAGCATCACTAATGCCGCACTTGAGGAATATGTTGTCGCAACAAAGGTTAACGACCCAAGCAGAGGCCTTAGAGATCACGATGAGGTTGCATGAGACCCCGATGCAAGATCCTAACTTGGGAGTTCATCAGATCCATGCACAGTTGAAAAACTTATCCCTTGAGATGCAGATTCTGAAATAGGATAGGATAACCCAACCAGAAGTGCGTGAAGAAGTGTGGTGCGTAAAATGCAAGGGTCAAGGTCATGATAAGGACCACTGCCCTGTGTTCGCAAATTACCTCGTGGGAGGAGGACCGATGCCATTAAGGCCAAAAGCACAAGTAGGACCTCGCGCGGCACCTACTTTGTGGTGTGCGATTTGTCAAATAGGAGGAAAGCATGTTGCAGACAACTCCCATTTGTTACAGAAGTACACGCAAAATTTGCAATAGTTGTTATGTAATTTTTGTAGATCGAGTGGACACGATGAGCACACTTATAGAGGCTATGAGCTGATGATGAATAGAACTCCCACCTATAGAGTTTAGGCCAAAATGTGGCCCCTAAACCTGAATGCAAGAGTGGAATGAACTAGATTTCAAGGGCATAGATAAGGCCAAGGTGGAGGAGGACCTGGAAGAGGTCACGGATAGTTGATATGCTTCCATTGCGGAGGGCCAGGACATTATGCTCACGATTTTACTAATCCAACGCGCCCATCATGTTTGTATTGTACCTTGTTTGATCATGAGACGAAGGATTGTCCTACACTAATAGCTAAGATATGTGACAAGGGAGTGGTACCACCTCCCCCAACTTAGAACCTGTAGATGATGAGGTCTGAACTACGTGAGGAAGACCCAGATGTGAACATTGTGCTCCAAAGTGAAATCGTGACGAGAGATGATAAAGGCAAATAGCCCAAAGATAGTACTTGGGTTCGCAAGGCTTCGATGAAAGAAGAAGAGTTTGATTTGGAGCATGCTAAGGAAACCTTCATGGAAGCTAAGAAGAGCTTTGTTGATTCCTCCACTTTAGAAAGCAAAGATAGATCAGAGCTGGACATAGACCCATCTATGCTTACGACATTCCTAGAAACATGCATGAAGCTACTGCGTGATAGTAAGGTTGTAGAAGGATTGTAGGAATGCATTCACAGATGTGCTGGGACCACGCAAGGAGAACCCTGTATAGTCCAGAAGATTGGAAAACATAAGACTAGGTCAGGGAGAGAAATGAGGCTAACCATGCAGATTGGAGAATATGAGATGGACCAAGTAATTCTAGACTTAGGATCAGATATGAACATTCTGCCGATGCAGACATGGGAGCACATGGGGAGGCCTACACTGTAATGGTATCCTATTCAGCTACAAATGGAGAACCAGTAGAAGATAATACCCATGGGACGATTGCAAGGAATCACCATGGATATTGAGGGATCGAGCATGCTAGCAGACTTTTAAGTGATAAAGATTGTTGATGACAACAATCCTACCCCGTGCTCTTAGGAATTGATTGGGCCACTAACATGAACAGGGTGATTAATCTGAAGAAGCGCAAGATGATTTTTGAGAAGAAGTCTTTGCGCGTAGTTATACCCTTGGACCTTGCAGAAGGATTTTGCTATATAGAACCAGTGTGTGTCTATGAAAGCCATGAAAATTTGGACTACATCTACAAGATAACTGTGCAAGAGCAAGACTGGGTAAATCCCACTGTGGACGGATGGATCTCATGGGAGCGGGAAAGCTCCTATACTTCAAATTCAAATGAGAAGATAGAACAATGGCAGAACCGGTTACATGAGGTAACCACACTGAACTGTAATATGATGACAAGATCATTGTGTTGCATATCGACAGAAGCGAGGGATCTGCCTACTTATGATGGGTTAAGTGAGGTAGATACTTTCCTAGATAAGTTTAAAAGGGAAGTGTGGGAAAAGCAACATTTCCAAGCCTTGAATTGGGTACTGTGCACTACGCCCACAAGATGGTGGGGTACACACAAAGGGAGCTTTGAGGACTGGCGCAAATGCAGGAGAATGATGTGCTCATGGTTTTGGAAACCTACAATGCGATGGGCAGATAAATACAATGGATGGGATGGTCTACGCACATCTGTCTAGGTGGGTACAGGCATATGGTAAACAACTTGCGTGGATGCACATGAGCTTCACGTTGGGAAATATGGTCAATAAGCCTATGTTGGGGGGGAAATGCGTGAATGGTTCCCCAAGTTGGAACAATAGGGTGTGGAGAGAATGAGCGCACAGAAGGTTATCCACACATAAGCATTTAACGAGGTGTGTGGAGCGTTGAACAAGGTATATAATGCGTAGAAAAGTGATTGGGACTTGCGCGTACCAACAATTTTATGGGCTTATAGGACAACATGCAAGAAACTGACGGAACAGACACCTTCTAGGTAGACCTATGGAATGAATGCTATAATGCCGATGGAGTCTATCATGGCTATTTCATGCATAACAATGCCCACAGATATGATGGATCACAGAGCCTTGGAAGAAGGGATTGCATAGCTAGATGAAGAAGAATGCTTGGGACATGATGAAGAGTTCTAGTAGGGCGATATTAGGCTCCAAGAACTCATCAAGGAAAAAGTTCGGTTAAGGGAAAAAAGTGCCATGACGGAAGAAGAAGTCAAGAAGCTTGAGGAAGGAATAAAGGATGACTTTCTTAATAAAAAGGTCATGGTGATAAGGCAGGAGGTGCATGGATTTGTTGAAAAATTTAGGATCTACCGCCAAGAGTTGATTAGTATGATGCCTTGGATCGGGCTAGTATATTACTAAAGGGATCACCAATGGTGGCACGATGTAGATAGTAAACTACACGACGCAGATAGTAAAGTTAAAAGGCGGACTTTTCCTAGGAAAAGTGATTGATGGTTAGTTGAAGCTGTATACAGGTGGCCCGACCACCTAACTAGCCATGGGAAGCATAGTATTAGCGCTCCGGGTAGTTGAAAAGAGGCGCAGGACTATAAACTACTCTTTGCAAGAGCTATGCAATGATAGGACTGCACGCGGGAGTGAAGTGTCACAAGGTCCACGATAGCGCAAGGGTAGCTGCGCGGGTTGGCTGGAAAGTGACCATTATAGTCACTGTTCACAATGTGATGCTTGGTTTGAGACCAAATGGAGCGGGTGACGGGCATTTAAGGCAGGTTTTATGGGCTAAATTTGGGAAAATCTTCCGCCAAGGGAGCATTAATGAACTAGATTTAGGGGGGACAATTGAATTCAAATTGAAAAGGCAATATAAATTGCAAATGGCTACCTAGCAAACAACACTTGGCCATTTGATAATTGAGCCATTACATGCCCAGAGATATATGAATCCAGATCTGTTTGATTTTTTGAATTTGAAGGCATTGTTTGAGCACTTATCTGAGTCGTTGACAGATTTGTGGAACAACAGTATGACCACACAAGAGAAAGTCATGGATATCGGCGAAATGACTACTAAAGAGGTTGTGCATGCCATAAGAGATGCCCCCAAGAGCACCAGGATAGTTGTGGAAATCCCTAAATCACCGTGCACGCCGACACCCAAGAAAGATAATCAGCCCATGGTCCTGCTGCACGTGTCTCCTAGAAACCCGCTGCGAACTAAACTGACCATGGAAGAAAAGGGGAAAGTGGTTAATATGGAAACTGATGAAGAGGAGGAAGACCTTGAGGAAATCCTTGTCGAAGAGGAGGAGGACAAAGACACGGAGGTGGAAACCAAGGGCACAGATCCTTTAACTAGGCTGCCCACGTATGTTCCTCCACAGAAGGGAAAGTAAAGGGTGGCCAAGGACCTAGATGAGAGCAAGAGCTCTCTACAGACTCTGATACTACTTGATGATATTGTTTTTGAAGGAGTGCACTTGGGATAGGTGTCGAGTCTAAAGTTTGAAGACTGGGATCTCGTGGACTATGAAAAGTTCCCACACTTGGCAACTATGTAGCTCATGAATCTGAAGAAAAACACTGCAGTGGGAGTCATAGAGTTGGAGTTGCACAAGTGGTTGCGCTGAGTAGAGAAAGCAGGGTCGTTGAACCTGCTCTAGGTGCTGCACTACCATTACACCCCAGTAACTATATTTTTCATCAGGTAGCTACTCTGCCTGGTGCATGATGGGTGTTTATGGCTGGAGGAGCTAATCCCCATCATGGGACCACCTAATTCATAGATTACCTGACTCCCTTGCAAGGGGGAGGACCCAATAGATATTTTGGAGGGTAAGAGCACCAACTTAGCCATTGGAGAGGCCATGAAGGAAAAATTCAATCTGGAGAAGAAGAAGAGAGGGTACGTGATCTCCAGTATCAATAATAAGGCAGTCAAAGTTGCGACCCAGATATTGGCTGGCAAGGTTATGAGGAAGTTCCACACAGATGAGGTGCCCCCACCGATGGTAGCACTTGCCACACCGATGAGGTTCCCACACTAGTGGTAGCACTTTCCGTGCAGTGTGCAGAGGGCATCAAGTTTAACTGGTCAGAGTACCTGTGCAAGGAGTTCCTGGAGAATTTCCGTGAGGCACAGGAACAAGGGAAGACCTTCCACTATGCATGGCTTCTGTTGACCATAGTGTTGGTGGCTTGGGAGTTGCCTGAGGATAACTAGTTCCCCATAATTTCACAGGATCTTCTGGAGGCAGCGCAGTATGCTTCATTGTGGGCCACTAAAGACGCGAAAATGATCCTAGACAATAAGATATTCTAGGTGTTCATGGAGATGAACATTAGAATGGGGATTAACTGCAAGCCACGATTATCGCCCACTGTCTACAATAGCCTACAGAGCTTTTTGGAGTTCAAGGCGGACTTCCTTCACATGTAAATCAGAGCACGCAAGGACCCTATGAAAAAGTGAAATGAACTTCCGTACCTGACCACAGACGATGTTATATTTGTTGTGCTTGAGTCATGGCCATTGGAGTAGCATGCTCTAGCCATCTATGCAATGGAAATAGAAAAGTGTGTTGCACAATGGAAGAAGGAGGAGGAAAAACTATAGATGGCACAGTTGGTAGAAAAGAGAAGAAAAGAGGCAGCAGTAGCAAAGGCATAGGAGGCATGGGACACTGCGAAGGTAGCAGCAGAACAACATAAGGCAGCATCAGAATAGCAGAAGGCACCCACAGAATAGCAACAGGAAGTAGAGAAGGAGCACGAGGGCCATAAGTCATCGTCACCTGAGGAAGAGCCCGAGACAGAGGAAGGTGGCATGGACCCAGAAACAACATCCACACAGTTGAAGCGCCAGTTCTCGAGAGAGTAGGTGGGACCATGAAAGAAGTTGAAAGATTCTAAGACTTCTTTTGACCCGATCACCCTCACCGAAGGAGATCTCCATCATATAGGGGAGAGAGTGAGTGATGTCACCACGGAGGCCTTCCAACAGCTCACAGAGGAGAATCAGATTGTGTTGGGGGCCCTCCAGGCATAGATACAGGATTTGTAGGTGCCCACTCCTCAGTTTGGTACTCTCTCGACCAGCCTTGCAGTAGGAATAACCGCAACTGAGGAAATGATGCGCACCTACATGACCAACACCATATCGCTGCTAGAGGGGGCACTGTGATCCAGGTGGATGTTGGTGGCCACCCACCTATCCCACTTGGACCCCTAGAACTGTCTCTTTCAGTTTTTCAATTTCTGTAATTGTAGCACAATTTACTATTTTCAACAGTTTTTCGGGTCCTGAACTTCCTGAGCCATTTTGAGGCCCTAAATGACATTTTTTTGGAAATATAGGAGCAACATTGATCCATGGACCCTTTTTTCTCTTTCCAAAGTTTTAGTGCTTGGATATATCTTTCTAACGAGTTATTGTACGTGTCAAATGAAGATCGAGTGCCAAAGTTATGACCGCGGGAAGTTGATGTACCAACTTACCCAAAACGGGGCCCACAATTTGGCATTTCATCTTCTAGGGTTAGTTTTTGGGATGTTAAGGGTTTTCCATTATTTCTCAACAATAAATAGGCCTTTGAGCCTCATTGTAACATAGTTTAGAGGCATGTAGCCACCACATCTCTTCTCGGGGATAAACTACCATCGCCCTAGCTGATTTATTTCCATTGTTGTTTGTGAGCATATTTCAGTATTTTACATTAATGAAATGAAGTATTATTTCCGATGCATCTTTGTCTCTCTGTGTTTATGGTCATCTTTGTAATTTGTTGTGTTCCTATTTAAATCTGAATCAGTGGTGTGGTTTTCTTTTTATCTGTTTTTCTTTGCATGTCCCCAATGAGGTCAAGATATAAGGAGTTAGGGCATGAACTGGTCGAACCTTTGCAAGACTAGCCTCGTAAATCCTAATGACCTCCCATGGCAAATGAAAAGAAATATGAGGGGACATGCGATCCTATCAAAATATTTCTCGAAGAAGCCCTCGAGTGGAAAAGGAATGTGATGATGGATAGCTTTGCCCAAATCCTTCAATGGCTACCCCGAGGCGACGTATCAACTTCCAACGGCTACTGTGGAAATGCCACACCCTTTAAGGTACAAGTTAATTTTGAAATCCCCATCTTCGAGGGTTAGACAGACACAGATGCAGTAGATAAATAGTTAAATTTGTTGGAGGGTTATTTTTCTGTTCATGATTTTTCCAGTCGAGAAAAGATTATTTTTGCTCTTCTCAAAGAATCCCCCCACATCAAGGACTGGTGGGAAACCTACTACGAGCAGAAGGATAAAAGTACGGGCTCACTATTTTCAACCGCACCCACTTGGGATTCACTTCGGAATGCCATCAAGTAGCACCCTATCAAAATCTATGAGGAGAAATACATAAAGTGGACCATGTTGCGGTAGCAACGGGACCAAGATGTGTTGGAGTTCACAAAAAAAATTCATACCCTTCGCACACAGTTGGGTATCAAGGATTCTAAACTAAATTTAGTACTCAAATACCAAAACTACCTACAGAGGTACATCCAGGAAAATATGGAGTTCCTAAACATCTCCTCGCTCAGCATGACATACTGATGCGCTATCAAAATGGAGAAGAAGTTCAAACAGAAGAAGCGAGACTTTGGATCTACAAATCTGAAGACCAAAGGACAAAGCCAAGGTAGGATGACCCAAGGCAACCCGTTGAAGCCGCAAGAAAATAACAACACCAAGAAGTCAAAGAAGGACACAGGAAAGTGGTGTTAGTTCCATAAGAGCCCCACTCACAACACAAGTGAGTGTCAGACCAAGAAGTCACTGGTGGCCGAGTTGAAGGCTTCAGAATCAGATGAATGTTCTGACCCTCAGTAAGAACCTGACAAGTGGAATGGCAAAGGGAAGCATATCATTGATGCAGAGCCTAGTACCACTATTGCTACCACCAAGATCTAGAAGAATGAGCCCAAAGATCCAAAGGAGGGGGAGCGTTGGTGAGCTCCAATATTGTAGCAATAATGCGGCAACTCCTGGGAATCCATTCTTTAATTTTATCAACCCGGTAGTTCGTAACAAACTTGGAAGCGACGATGCTGTATGCACAAGTACTAGCTCTTGCTGCAACTGTCACTTGGTCAGCTGGCACAAGTCCACTAGGGGCTTAAGCCAACTTCTATGAGCTCTGAGAAGAAGCTTTTTAACTGATGGACGAAAGCTAACTCAAAGGAAGCTAATCTACTTGCAGAAAGAAACTGAAAAGCTGAAAGGAAATGCAAACCCTAGAAAACCCTAATTTTACTAGCTAGCCCTACTGATGCGAAAAAGAGGATGCAAACTACTGAAAGAGATGCCATTGACTTCTAGGAAGGTCAAATGCATGTGTCTAAGTTATCACTATCTGAAGAAAACATATTTTTGTATTTTTGAATAAGTTGGCAGAATTATCATGCATGTGCTTTCACTGTTTTTGACTGTGCAGAGGTGGATTGGAGAAAGGAAATGCTTGCAGGAGGTTGGGAAGGTTAGAAGATGGCCTAAGAGGTCCCTAGCACCCTTCCTGAGAGTTTCACAGTGATCTAATCTCAAGAAATCGCTTTCGTGAACTTCTACAGGAAGTCTGGAGGGGTTCTACAGGATGTTCTGAAATTTCTACAAGATGTTTAGAAATAGGGTTTTAGAGGGTTGATGGCTGAAGAAAGGTGGAGAAGTGGGTATGGAGGTTGGATAAGGGTGTGAGGAGGTCTAGGTTTTGGTGGATGGAGCTGAGGAGTGGCGAGGGTGGTTGGATTTGTTCAAGAAGAGGTAGAGCAATGTTGCATGAAAAGATGGAAATTAGGTCAAAGTGAGGGAACGTGACAATGGTAGGGCAAGGATTTGAAGTAGAGGATGGAGCAGGTAGGTTGGATGGAGAATGGGTAGATGGGGAAATATGATAGGTTTTCTGCAAGTTACTTTTCAAACGACACAAACAAGGACTTGGAAAATCAAAGACCTATCTATGTTAGCCTATTCTAACCTAGATAACAGCAAAGAAATGGAACAGAAGTTTATTTGCAATGAAATCAGATGAAATAACTATGCAACTAAGCAATTATAAACCTAAGCATGCCATCAAAACTGAGATCAAGTTAGACAACTAAGAATCCAACACTAATACTTGCATGGTGAAGCAAAGATAATGTTTTTGGTGGCAGCAAGGTCACCTTGGTCCCAACTCATGATTCCACTGGGGGAGAGGTGAGATCCAAAGTGCTTGATGGCCTTTTTCTGAAGATATTCTCTGTGATTAACCTATCAACTAAATCTGAACATGAAAATCCTTTTTAATCATCAACAACAATCTAAATAACAAAACTAGATTTAAATCTAAATAGCAGATTTTATTCTAAGAATGCAGCAAAAACACATAAAGGTAAACAAAGGAGGTATTGGGCACTTGATATGGGCCCAAACCCAAGATCTACAACCTTCTAAGAGAGATTAGAGCTGGTGCAAAGCTGGATTCATCTTTATTGATCAAAAGAATAGTTACATTCCAAAAACTGTCCACAAAGAAAACTTGAAAATGTGCTGAAATGTAGAGCTAAACCACTGCCTAAAGAAAGACTAAAATATAACTACAAACTAAGCTAACTTTTGCCTACAAAGTGACTAACTACTGGTTAACCAAAATGAGGCCCTAAGCCCTCTTATTTATACAAATTGAGGACCCCAACAGTCCTCCTAAACTTTAGGGACTTGGCTGCCCAAAACTTGCAGTTAACAGTAGTCCTACTTGACTTGCTCGGCTGCCCTTGTGATAATCGATTTGGTGGCCCTTGAACTTCGAGCTGATGGTGGAGAATTCGAGGTAAGGGCCCATAAATGAAGGGAACACCTTCCTAAAAGTCCTCTCCCTTGTTCTTCCACGAATTTGGCTGCCAAGTGCTCATTAAAACCTTTGATTTTGTCTCAAAATTGACCAAAACACTGCACAAAGTACCCATTAGACTTGTTGGCATAATGACTAACCCAATTCACTCTATTAGCATAAATATAATAAAAAACATGCAATACACTAATGAGAATGGTGGATTAAGTCGAATTAGAAGGTTGAATGAGCCCATATAATTATCCATTTTTTGGGCTCATCATCACCCCCTACTGAAAGTGTTGCTCATCTTCTGAGCAACTAATCTATCTCCCCCTCTTTGATGGCCTTGGTGGCCTCCCTGTCATGCCAAGCTCCTGAAGTGATGACTTCTTCTCGGTCATGAAACCATGCTTTTCTCTCTGCTTCTTCCCACTGCATGTGCTCCTTTTCCTAGAGAATTCTCAGCTTCCTGTAGAACTGTCTCAGCATCTTGTAGAGAGGCCTTCATGTCCAACATTTTCATTCTTTCTCTGCAGGTGGATGTCTTCGGGCTTCCCCGTTCATAGCTAATGGATATCTTTGAAGGAGGCTCCTCCTTTTGTTTAGCTTTTGTGTCCTTAATGACAATTTGCTCCTTTGACTATGGTTTGGGTCTGCCCACTTTTATTCGTGTGCTCCTTTTTCACTTTAAAGTACATGGAGGTTTGCCTCTTTCTCTTCCTTTTTGGTCTTGGAGGTGTGCTAATGATGGCAAGCATGGCTGCTACCTCCCTGGCCAAAATCTCAGGCAATTTTCCCTTTTTGTTCCTCTGTTTCTAGACTTCCTGTAGAAAGTCCTGTGCTGACTGTTTTCTGGCTTCCGGTAGAAACGATTTTCATGCTTCCTGTAGAACCTGTTTTAACTGTTTTGGTCTACTTGGCTAGATGTGGCTCTTCCTCCTTTTTTTCCTCTTCTTTTGTCTTCTCTGCCTCTGTTAGCTTGCTTCCTCACGCTCTGTTTTGACTTTCTTCTCATCTTGTTTCGCTTCTGCCTTCTCTGCTGTGGTCTTTTTCTTCTCTGTTCTTCCTTTGTTTTGCCTTCTGCTTGAATGATTTGTGCTCGCTCATCATTAGTTTTTTCACATACTTTAGGCCTGATTCTTCCCTAGAATTGCATCGCTTCTTTTGCATAAACATGCAACAAATAAAACTGTTTGTTTTCTTCTTCTCTTGAAGCCAGAAATTTTGCAAAAAACCTGTGTTTTCTTCTAAAAAGATAGCTCATTGCCCCTCTTGTAAACTTGTTATTGCTCCTGGAATTTTCATGTTTTTTACAACAACAACTTGTTGAAAATAATACTGAGAGGGGGGGTGAATCAGTATTATCTAGTCCTTTTAACAATTCCTCCTTATTTATACTTTGAATTATTTTTGCATATCAGTACCATAAAACAATGATCATGAACAAGAAAAA